>JASFCW010000113.1:0-18803 GCA_036936985.1 Crucibulum cyathiforme
GTAGAGAAGGGGTGGTAAGTGCAGGGTTGGGTTGGAGTGGTGCTAAAGCCTAAATGTTGAACTAAATAGTGTGGCACGCCATACTAATGTTGCGGCGCTGAAAATGTGGTACTAAAGCTTAATACCGGGGTAATTGAAGCTGTACTAGTCTTACTTCAGTAGTATTATAATACTGTAATTACCATAGAGAATAGTCTTCAATGACTGTAGTTGAAGGAGAATGTATACAGTTTTCGCATTATGTTTTATTGCTAAAAATGACTTTGATGCCAACATAATGTTTGGCATTTGCGCTTCACATGTAAAAATAGGCACAAAGAAGTTGATGATCAATTTACATACATATAACATCATCCTTAAGGTAGACGACAGTAGGATCCAGCACCCCCTTACATAAGCAAAAACTGCCGCCGCTGCGATTGACATCTCTACCTACAGTTCAACTCCGAGCATTATTCTGATTCCTAGATCGGTAAGAGGGAACCTGTAGCTACATCTCCCAGGTTTTTTTTTAGAAAAAAAATTAAATTTACATGAGTAGATACACAAAAAGTATTTTTCTCGTCTAAGTGTTTTTTAATGCATTTCGGAGCGTTTCACGCATTTTTGAAAATTTGACATTCAATATTTGGCGCATCACATGATGTAAATGCACAGCCACTATGATTATGTAATTGAATCTCAGGGTACAGAGGCAGCATGGAGGTATCATAGACATTGAATTTTGCACCCATTGGTTCTGATGAAGGTTTATAAGTATATGGTAGAGTCATATACACTGTTAGAGTAGCTTGTGTCAGATTTGTAACAAATTTTTATTTTTCGATACTGAAATTTGGCGCGTCTTGGCATCACGTGATTGATTACATAAGGGTGCTGGATCCTACTGTCGTCTACCTTACCCATTCTGATGTTGAATTCATCTCCCAATCAATACAAGTATTGGTATATCAGCCTAACAGCATCTAGTGAAAAATCACTATAATGTTGAACTATGATCACTACAGATTGAATTAAAGACGAATCTAAAAATCCTTTCATATTCCCTTCCTGAATGATTGTGCTCCAAATTTATAAATAGCGGACCCTTGCTTCTCTTGCTTGGCGCAGCTGAGCAGAAGCCATGACAGTTGTCACATACTGTAATTAGAGGGCATTTATATATCAGAGTGACCATCTGTGCTACAGGCATTTATATATTAATTTCGTACGCTAATTACAGATATTGATATATCAGCCTGACCACGTCTAGTGTATTCCCTGCATCTATGATGTTTCTCGCTGTCAGGATGTCCAAATCTGGTCGAAATGGTCACTTAGGCTTTCAGCTAAGAGTTCACTCTAGCTTCTTCACACTAGCTTCTTCACACAGATAACAGCATTTTGTGGCTTCGGCGAGTACCACATACATTTCCTCCCACATTGTCCTCTGCTGATCGACAATTCAAGACACACCTCCATCCCCTCCATCCACGAGCCACTCGGCGTGCAACGCAGAGCTTCCCGAGTGTCCCCACACGCCTAGGCTCGCTATATCTCTCCACCACCTATCTTTTCATCGCCAAATTTCAACTAGACGAGCTCGAATACATTCTCTCTTGCGCTTCATATCTCTTGACCTCGACAGCAGCGACAGCTTTGTTCCTACGCAAGCCGTGACATCCCTCATGGTCTACTTCGTCCATTTCGCAGATCCTTCCTTCGCCTGTTGGGGTGGATTCCTATTCCTGCGTAGTCATCTGTTTCCAAGTATGTTCGCCCTGGGACAAGTGTGAGTGGGCGGAGTGGTGTGGTCCTCTCTGCTCTTCAGGTCCTGGCCACCACATAAAATGAGTCGTACGACTTTACATCAGATGAAGTTGAATTAATGATCCTCCCGTTGATCAAATGACGGTGTGATATTGGTCTTCCTCTTAAATCTGTTGAATGTAGTAGAAATGGGTCCCGAAACCAACTATTTAAAGATCAAGTGGCAGAAATCGACGGTCTCGACGTTATTTACAACGGATAGTACAGTACCACTATAGCACAGCTTAGACGTTACAGATTGTAATGAACTCATGCTGTATCGAATGTGAACCCTCTATGAACAGTTTAAAGATTCTGCTACATTTTCTTTAACTAACAGTTTGCTCCTTTTACATGAGGAGCTAAGGCTATATAAATACGGCAGAGTGTTGAATGGAAAGAATGGAAATAATAATAATCATTTCCAGTTGGGCGAGACGAGTCCAATGAAGGTACTGAATAGCCACCGATCAACTCCAGGGTCTGCACATTAGCGCAAGGGGAGATTAAAGTGTGTAGGGTTTCATCTGATTGTCTATCGTTTGTGGAAATGCTGCGGAGCTGGAGATATTTTACAGAAAAGAGGAATAAATTTGCAAAGGGGGGAATAAAATGGTCTATCACATCATCTCCGAAACCTAAAGTACACCCGAACACGAGCTGCATGAAATGCTTGTGGAGGGTATCGTGTTCCATTCCATGGACATCGGGAAAATGGTAAAAGAGATTAACGAACATACCTTCTGGTGCTCGACATCCTGACAGTATTTTTGTGATGGCTTGTGGAATGTTTGTTTTACAGAATACCAGTCGAGCAATACGAGTCCAATGAAGGTTTGACTATGAAGAAAAATAGGGTGATGTGAAAATGTGCATTGTTGATATTTATTCTGTGAACCAAAACAATGGGCGACATTGGACAGTGTCCCTCGTGAGAGTCGTTCGAGAATTTTCTTTGACTGATAGTCATATAAATCCAAAGATAGCCAAGTAAATGAACACAACTTATATGGGATAAGATTTAAGCAAGAAACCTAGAAATAACGAAAGAAAACTGAAGAAAGAGTCCATTAAGTGCAGTGATCATTGGCCACCAGTCATGTTTGCATAGGGAAACCCGCTCATGAGAGCTCGCTTGCCATTTGAGCCCATGACAGTGTGAGCGTCAAGACTGACGATTGGGGCAATCGGTAACGGAAGATGTTTCGGGATGTGTGGCTATGTTGTTTATGAGCTTCTTGATGGATTATCTATCCACGATACGATTGTTCACACATAAATCAGTGTTCTCGTTCCGAATGTCTGTCAAAATGGTGAGCATCTGCTTTTATTCGATAAAGATTTTCCTCATACAATCCTCAAGAATATGTATCCCATACAGTACCGGAAACATAGACTTGCAGAGATATCTAGGCAACGTCTCGAACTCAATAGGGAACACAACTCGCTGACTCCTATCGCTATATTGCCTGATGATATACTACTTCGGATTTTCCTAATGTACTACGAGAGAGAAGACGAAGATGATGCTACATGCACGACAACTATGCGATATACATCTCAAGTCTGCTCTTACTGGCGCAATCTCACTGTTGGAAGTCCTCTTCACTGGTGTCAAATAAGCAATCGCATTCACCACAAAATCGGACGGCTTTGGCTGCAAGAGTTGTTAAGCAGGTCTAAAAGTTCTCCACTTCATGTAGAAATCAAATTCACTTCTAAAGAGGAACTTGAGTTTGCCAGCACCATCCTTCAACATTCCTCTCGGTTCTGCGAGTTGGAAATTTTCAAGGATGTTCCCGATGCGGCCTTTGATGATCATCTGCGGTGTGGGTTGGAAAATCCTATGCAATATCTCCACTCTCTTACTATTGTACAACTTGTAGAAGGATCAGACCAGACCTTTGTTATGCCCGATGCACCTTCATTACGTTGCGTCCATCTGATCAATACGCCGATGTCATTTAATGCTTCCAACTTCTCTACTATCACTGAGTTGGAGCTAAGTTGTGACAATGCAAGCGAAGAGTTTACACATGCACTCTTGTATGCTCTGTGTGATATGGAGCCTCTCCGATCTCTTATCACCAACGGCGGGACAGCGCCTCCCCAGATGACTACAGCAAGCATCCAATATACCGGAAATGTGCGTCTGCCGTATCTGGAAACAATGCGACTTTCTGGAACATTATACCACTGCGCACACATTGCGCTATCTGTTGAAATCCAAAAATCTTGCTTCTGCAGTATTATATGTACTGGTCTCAATAACAATCAGCGCTCAAACGTCCCCCTGATGACACAAGCTATCACAAAAATACTGTCCGGATGCCGAGCACCAGAAGCTCTGCTTGTTGATTTCTTAGACTGTTGGCTCTACGTCTATGCAATGGAGCACGCTACCATCCTCCACCACGAGTTCTTGAATCTCGTGTTCGAGCGGAATTTAGATTTCAGAGATGCGATACACCTTATTTCTCCCTTCGGAAATCCCTTCTTTAATTCTGTAAAACATCTCCAACTCGGTGTCAAGGTCACAAAGGATGACCAACTAGATGAATCCCTGCACACTTTACTCTACTCTTGTGCAAATGTGCAGATCCTGGAACTGATCGGTGACGATTCAGTCGTAAAACTTTTCGGCTTGATTCAATCCCATGCAGATGCAGAATATAAGATCCTCCCTGCACTTCAAGCTTTGCTCATCACTGAAGATAATGCGTACGACTTTAAATCAGAGGAGGCTGATTCAACAATCCTCTCTTTAGTCAAATGGCGGTGTGATATTTGTCTTCCTCTTAAATCTATTGAATTTATTAGAAAAGGGTCCCGAAACCAACTATTTAAAGATCAACTGACTAAAATCGAAGGTCTCGAAGTCATTTACCACGAATAATGGAATATTATGTACATATATAGCAAAGCTTGTTCACTGCAACTAGAATCATCGAAGAGGTTTAAAATATGCTACAATTGCTTCAATTAACAAGATTGTTCCTTGTACAATGAGGTCCATATAGCTATGGTAAGGTATCAGGCATAGAGAACGGAAGAAATTTTGACAGCGTAAGAGTGAACGAGGTGAGCTCAGTGAAGATTTCATTATCAATCAAAGAGGCTAATTGAGAAATCTGAGCCTCAATTAGTAGTTCTTCTGTGAAACTAAAAAAATGGGGTTGCTCCGATACGGCCCTGTGTATCTTTTTTCATTCCAGCGCTTTAGGAGTGGGATAATGTTGGCTGTTTCATCTTTACCTGCTTTGAATATACATCATAACTGATTATGAACTTCACCTCGAAATCAGTTGGGTTCTACCGACAGTCATATCAACCCAAATTTACCAAAGCGTAATAATAAAAGCAAGGCGGCGGTTTACATATGTTGGTTACGGGCTTAAACAAGAGGCCTAGTAGCAACAAAGGAAGCTGAAGAAAGAGTTCTGCCAAGAACACTGAGCGGGAAATCTTTGGTAATATTTGGATGGGAAGCCTTTGCTCATTGGAGCTCGTTGGCGAGTTGTGCCCGCCAGTCGTTGCCATTTGTCGGTGGCTCCTCCGCCCGATTCATACACCGTTTGACTCATACATCCCGTTCTACTGCTGATCCACTGCAGTAGATCTGCCCCTGGTCCATATTCCCACGCCCTTTGGCGCAGCAAGCTCTTCGTACCCGTTCTGTGGATCACCCGCATACAAGCTGCCACTCGTACCTTTTGTAGCGCCTGCTCTGCGTCTCGATACTCGTCAACTTTCGATTGTCGAATCTACGGCGTCTCACCTATGTATGCAATGCTCGCTATCTTGAATCCACCTTATAACGCGTAGCTACGCCCTTGCACCCTCGCATTCAACCGTGGAGGGACATCTAACCCACGAGGAAGAACCAGGATTGAAGACGGAGATGCGATGATTGGGCTGATGGGATTGCGGTGTGAATGCGGGATGAGATGAGGCCACAAGGAGGACGTGGGGGCCCATGCCAGCAAGGAGAATCGTGTTGAGCAGTAGCTGGTGCCGAGTCCCTCACTATGACAAGCACCGCCAGTGCGCCGGCATGCTGCTTTTCAGTCCTTGCCATCGACAACGTGGAATACCCAACCTGCGCTGCAGAGACTGTTGTCTTTTTTCGGTCTTGTCGAACGAGGAACCACTGCTCTTATTTTCATAACAGCCTACGTTGTTCACGACCCAAAAAAAAAATCGGAAATCCGCACTACAGAAACGGCCTTCTTCCCCCAGTCCCGTTGATAGAACGTAGGGCCCCTGTTTCCACCATACCTTAGCCAATCAAACCACCTATCATTATCGTCCGCTCGCATCCACCAATACGTTCCCCATTCATAACTAAATATCGACTCCCGCGGCCAGGACTCTCTGAGCCACTCACCGGAAATGTACAGTCCAACAGACGCTGATCGAGAGGAACCAGGACAGTATGAGCGTGCTTCGACAGGTGATGATGGCCGTGCGTAGAAACGGTTAGGGAGGATTTAGGAGAAGCCCCATATATATCGCTTGCGCCGCCTGTAAGGCAGAAGTACAGCTTCTCTGGCCTCGTCTCGGCAGTGTAGAATACGAAACTGCGTTTTTGTAGATGAGTACCAATGTCGATCGTCCTTCTTGAGGTCCTCGAAGGCAAATAACACCGTCGATTCTTCTAGCCCGGATACCAATTCGACTACTCCTTCTCACCCTTGTTGAGATCAACTCATCTCTCAACCAATTTCAGCCGAACCTCTCACCCATGGTTACTTATGCTCCACCAATTACACATTATCATTTCATTCAGCGTTGTTCGTACCCTTGTCAATTGCGACAGTCCGAACCTCCCTTTCCCTGTCAAATAAACTGTGGCCATTATCATCAATCTGACTCTCCACTGCCGCTAGCTAACTTCATAGCTTGATATAATATCTATCCGAGATGGCGACAAGTAATAGAAGTTCTGGATAACATACAGCTTGCATCTTACTATATAATTCTCATTGTAAAAGATACTGCTAAACTCAATCGAATTTAAGGATCAAATTAACGAGTACATTAACATGCGAGGGCTTTGAAACGCTACTTCGTTCTAACTACTCGGCATTCCCTTCAACTCAGAGGCTAAGGTTGACAGGAGTACATCCAAGGGCAACAAGGCCATTCTATAAGTAAGAGGTTCAATAGTAAGTGTCGGGGACTTCATGAGAGAGCATAATAGCTTACGAATGAGTTGTTCGAGCAGCAAACTGCCTGTGCATTGCAGGAGTTCGATCCTAGGCCGATGACAGAGATGGGAGAGCAAGTGACTTTAAACAGATACTCGTGAGTTAATTATTCGGCTTGGTTGAAGTTCATATATCACCTCCAACAAGAGCAGTGATATCTCCGACGACGACACCCAAAAGGCCAAGAAGCCCAGTGAGGCTGGTAGAGAGATTCTGCGAGTCCTGGGCTGAGTTCGGAAACGATGGTAAGTAATTGCCTGAATAGCATTCCGAATGATAAATCTTACTGGAATTGCAGCACTGGAGATCCCCTGTAGAACTGTTCGAAACGAATATTAGTTAAATAAATATGCCTCTCGTTGAACAGAGCGCACCATTGAGAAGCCGGAGTGGGTGCTGGGGTCTCCCATCGAGGGACAGCGGTGGCGGTAGCAAGGATTGGGAGAGCCAATGCAGCGAAGGCAATGATGGAGGAAGTACGAGCGAACATTGTAGATTGGTTAGATTACTGGAGAAGGATAGTTAAACTGTGCTGCGGTGCGTTGTTTGACTGAAGAATATCCTTGAATTGGGTAGGTTTTTATGCGATTGAAGTTCGGTATTTCTAAATATGGTTTCACAGAGCGGACGCTTTTGGTACCTTGGAATGACAGCGCTTGTCTTCCTTTCGTCGCAGTTTGGTCGTCCACTCCACTACAACGTTTTCCAAGGCCTTGATATGTCAAACGTCAAGCTGGCTCCCCGATCTTGTGGTTCCGAATGCCTTCACGTCACCCGTAGCCAGCTCGAAATGATAGATGGGAAACTATGTCAGTTTCCCAATATCTTGAATCTTTTTTCATGTATTAATCGTGTATAGTAGCTTATAAGTACATGTTTTATGAAATTTAATCATTGAGAGTGTTACGAACATACCAATTATGTTTCAAGAGGACAGTGATGGTCCTCTTGTACTGACTTTACCTAGTGTCGGCCGATCGATAATCATCCTAGCATGGCAAAGTCTTCGAAGCTAGGACATGTTCACGTTAGCATTGACATATTCTGTGGAGCAAGTTCATTTCATGTTTATGTTTATTTTACAGCATACAACAGCATGCTGACTTCACCACCAGGCTCAACCCGGACAAATTATCCCCATAACGATAGAACCGATCGCAGCGTTTAATGAGCTGAATTACAAAGAATATATATACTACACACTATCAGGATCGCCCCTCATATTGGATTTCATTATCTGCTATAGACGGGATTCCAAGTGTATAAGAAAATCTCTGTCTGGCTCTCGAAATGATGAAAAGTGTGATTTCATTCGAAGGTTCTCTATATACCAGTCAGTAGATGTAGAGGATCATGCACCCTAGCACAACTTCTATATGGAAATGTTCATTCGCATCTGGTCAATACGACGGAGCCAAGAGTAGATCAGATCATGTATGAAAGGCATGAGAAGATTTGAATTTAAATTCGAGTATATTAAATTGAAATATGGCATAAAATCACTTCCAGTTGACGACACCTTGTCATGAGGTACATTTACTGTCAACACCCGGATATTTTACAGGCGACTCACCCTCCGAGATGGACTTCTAAACGTGAAGATTTCTGACGTCGTGCACCGCATTACTCGATGACGAAGTGATGATCATGATGAAGTGGTTAAAGAGCGGCGAAAACACTGTAAGGGTGAATCAACGTCGATGCCGTATATTCATGTCATGGGTCCTAAAAACATGCATCGCCGTCATTCAATGCAGGGTTGACGCTATAACTGGTGGAGTGAGATAGAACATAATGATGAAAGCTTGTCATAGCTCAGTATAAAAAAATTCAAAGGAACATCGTCACCAGTACAAACAGCAATGAAAAATGTATAAAAGAGCTACCATGGAACATATATTCCTCAGTCAAACAACGCACCGCAGCACAGTTTAACTATCCTTCTCCAGTACTCCACCCAGTCTACAATGTTCGCTCGTACTTCCTCTATCATTGCCTTCGCTACATTGGCTCTCCCAATCCTTGCTACCGCCACCGCTGTCCCTCGATGGGAGACCCCAGCACCCACTCCGGCTTCTCAATGGTACGCTCTGTTCAACGAGAGGCATATTTATTTAACTAATATTCGTTTCGAACAGTTCTACAGGGGATCTCCAGTGCTGCAATTCCAGTAAGCTTTATTGTTCTGAATGCCATTCAAAATATTACTTACCATTGTCTCAAATTTAGCCCAGGACTCGCAGAATCTCTCTAGCAGCCTCCTTGGACTTCTTGGCCTTTTAAAAATTGACGTCAGCAGTATCACTGCTCTTGTTGGAGGTGAGATATGAACTTCAACCAAGATGAATAATTAACTCACGAGTATCTGTTTAAAGTCACCTGCTCTCCCATTACTGTTATCGGCCTGGGAGGTAACTCTTGCAACACACAGGCCGTTTGCTGTTCTAACAATACATTCGTAAGCTATTTTGCTCTCTCATAAAATCCCGACACTTACTATTGAACCTGTTACTTACAGAACGGCCTTGTTGCTCTTGGATGTACTCCTGTCAACCTTAGCCTCTGAGTTGAAAGGAATGCCGAGTAGTCAGAACGAAGTAGCATATCGAAGCCCTAGCATGTTAACGTATTCGTTATTTTGATCCTTAAATTGGAATTGATTTCAGTTTCGCTTTCTAATTTTCTCTGGAGTTTAATAGTAATATTTTACAATAAGAATTACACAGCCAGACGCAAGCTGTATGTTATCTGGAACTTCTATCATTTGGCGCTGGCTCGGATAGATCTTATATCAGGCTACGAAAGTAAGTTAGTGGCAGTGGAGAGTCAAATTGATTATAATGGCTGCAGTCTATTTGACAGGGAAAGGGAGGTTTGGACTGTCGCAATTGACAAGGATACGAATAGCTCTGAATAAATTTTTATGTGTAACTGGTCGAGCATAAGTAATCGTGGGTGAAGGGTTGGGCTGAAATTGGTCGAGAAGATGAGCTGATATTAGCCAGGGCCAGGAAGAGTAGTTGAATTTGTATCCGGGGTGAAAGAATTGACGATGTTATTATTGGAAGCGAGATAAAATTTACAACGAAGAAGAATGAATAACTTGCGAGTATCTGTTTAAAGTCACCTGCGTCGCTTCACAGTTCAGGGATTTCACACATACCAGAACCCTATCCAACTATCAATCATCAACGTCCAATGGAGTATTACACCTACGCATTGAAGCAGAAGTCAACTAAATTCAATCTTTCAGGCAAAACAGTTGTACGATCTAATGGGAACGGTTTAGACTTATGCACAATTCCAGCCTCGAAATATCCACATACATATTTGTATCTCAACCAATTTGGTTGAAATAGCACCATTTATATCAATCAACCCGATCAATGGTGCATGGTTTTTCATCACTCAGAGTAGATGGTCAGAGAAGAACCCGACTTTTACATTGGCAAGTCTCAGCGTTTGAGTAGTGCGTTAAATATGTCTTTTGCCGGCCCGATAAATATACATTACGATAAGGGACCTTGAAGGTGATATCCGCCTGAAGCCATTTTCCCATTACAATATAGACAAATAAAGCGGTAGTACTGGGGACTCTCCCTTAAATGACCCTCGCTTACTACGTAGAGCCATCAGACCTTCCGCTCGTTCCAAAACTCGCAGATACAACTCGTCTTTCGCGCACGAAAGGTCTATCATCACGGTCCTCATTACCCATGCCGAACATGACAATAATTTCCCGGGCCTTGTGATTGTGAAAGGGTCGAGATTCTCAGATGTACAATCTTCACGCACGAAGGCGTAGATATCATCCACAGAGAAGTCCTCTGTTTCACTTGCAAATATCATTCCAGTGAAGTCGCTGGATACCCGTACGTCCTCGGAAGTAAAGTGACTCTTCCAAGCCTTTATCTGATATTCAGTCTGATGAGCATCGTCCTCGAAAATTTCATAAATTGCCACAACTTCTTCGGAGAGATTCTCTGCGATGGCGAGTACCCAGTGAAAATAAGGGTCCTTCCCAGTTTCATCTTCAATGAGATAAATGGCGATCCTACTCGTCCTGACCAAAAGTGATGTCGCGGCCGAGTTTTTCCCACAATTAAAATCTACTCGCACTCGCTCGTAAATGCTATATAAAATGAATTGTGGTATAACTAGATAAAAATACTGTATATAGAATCTATGGATTCCAAAGTAGAAGTATGTAAGATTAAAATTTCATGTGATTACCTTTTGCCGCCAAAATAGCCTTAACACATTCTGGCATGCTTTTAATGTGTTTGTTAATATTCTTGATGAGTAGCTCATCCCTTGCCAATAAAATAATAGTGCAAAGCTTCTCAATATTTGAAGTATGGCGTGGGGAACGACATAAGGTGGTTTTTAAATCCAGCCAAGTGGATTCAATTGGGTTTTTCAATTGGGTTTATATCAGGTGAAGTTACTGAGTGTGAGAATAGGAATATTGTGATGAGCAACTCATTGCATTGTTCATTTGCTTCAATCACTTGGAGCATTATCTTATTGAATATACATGTGCAGATATGTCAGTAGAAGGGATCTGTGTATTTTAAACAGAATAATTCTTTAAACCATTGAAGTAAATTGACAATACAATGGTTGGCTCTTCATTGATCATTCCACTATTCTCACACCCATCAACTTCATCTGATATAAACCAGTCTAAATCCATTTTGCTGGATTTAAACATAACCCTATGTTATCTCCACACCTTCCTTCAAATATTGAGAAGCTTTGCACTATTATTTTACTGGCAAGGGATGAGCTACCCATCAAGAATACTAACAAACACATTCGAAGCATGCCAGGATGCGTTAAGGCTATTTTGGCAGTAAAAAGTGATCACATGGAAATTTTAACTTTACATACTTCTATCTTAGAACCCACAGATTCTATATGTACTATAATTTTATCTAGTTATAACACAATTCATTTTATATAGTATTTACGAGCGAGTGTGAGTAGATTTTAGTCGTGGGAAAACTCTGCCGCGACATCACTTTTGGTCGTGACGAGTCGTATCAGTATTTGGTCATCATATGAGGAGCACGTGAACTTGCAGACGATCGGTTATATCGGGGATTCGCTCAGCAGCGAGCTGCGATCTTGCTGAGCACGCTGACGAATCGATTGACAATTGCAGCAGACACAAATATTTTCAGTCTCCGCAACTGATTCCATTATCAATTCGCAAGCTCCGATTGGTTGTAGATACCAGCATCTGAATTTGTTTGGGTTGAGAACAAAAGGACTTAGCACCGCTACAGCCAGAGATACTTTTTGTGTACGCCCTTCAGGTAATTTGTGAGAAACAAATATTTATCCCCTAGCAGCCAATTAAACTCCTAACGTATATACGAGCATGTAATTGGCTATGTTAATTCTACTAGTGATTACGCCGTTGTTGTACGAACCCCGATCGCGATACGCTTCCCGGGCCATGGAAGTGGCATCACATCTGACTACAAAGGGCGGCCTGCGTGTCCCACGACCGACATGTAGATCACACCAACGAGCGGGCCCATGTCCACCTACGGGGTCGCGCGTGCGGGACCCGTATTCTCAGGTAGTGCGAAGTCGGAGGAGGCGTTATGCGACACGCTGACCAAGCGCAAGCTGAACTCACAATGTATGCGTGAATGATGGAGAATGAAGGAGAAGCGCAGAGCGTGAGCTTCGTTGTGTCAGTCCATTCGGCGGTCATAAGAGTCGGCAAGAGCAAAAATACAAAGATAAACGACGCACCTTTCACGTCTGACCGCAGTCTCCCTATTCTGAGTAGATATGATCCTAGTCCTCCTTTGAGTGAAAAATCCTCTCTCCAATCCCTCGGTCGTCTCGCTAGATCATGCGCACTATACCCGTTGCTCTCCGATCACTTCGAGCGATACAGTCCCGGTCTCCCACATCCAGGATTCGACACCGAACGCCTAAACAGTAGTGGACTCAGACCGCCTGCAAAACCCCCAGGCGAGACTGGGTACGGATGTGCATACGGTGATGGTGGCTGCGGAGTCGTTAGATAGAACCCTGGTTGTTGGAAGACCGGATATCCAGCGGGAAGCGGGGCGACGGAGCCTGGAAGTGGTGACCAGGGGCATGGGGGATTCGGTTAGGTGTTCCGTATGGAGGATTCATGTATCCGGGGGCGCTGTTTGGTGGTGGGTCACCTCCCCAAGCGGGAAGACCAGATGGTGCATGGTACGGCGACCCTCTACTCAAGTTCAGTGATTGAATGAAAGTCAATAGAATCGATTGTCGTACCCTGGTTGCGCGGCGCCAGGAAATGCAAAGTAGTTGGGGTTTGCTGTATACAATTGCATGCTCAGAATTCATAAATAACCACATTCAAACACACTCACCCATTGTATCCCAAGTTGCGATCACTCTCCACTATGCCAAGTATCCAACTTCGATCCGGCAAGCCTCAAGTAGTTGAGAGTTTAAGATAAAGGGCAAGTAACGTGAAGGAGGGAATTGGGTTGGATGTTGTTCAGAGCTGTCAAGGTCCACAGCACTTGGCGGGGTGGGCAGGGAAGAAGGTCAGAACATGCACAGCGACGACGCCCATGACAGTGTTACATAGCGTTAAGATTGCTGATCGGGGCAGTCGGCAACGGAAGATGTTTTGGAATGTGTGGCTGTGTTGTCTATAGGCTTGATGGATTATTTATCCACAATGCGATTGTTCACACATAAATCAGTGTTCTCGTGCCGAATGTCTGTCAAACTGGTGAGCATTTACTTTTACTCAATAAAGTGTTTCCTCATATATTCCTCAAGGATATGTATCACGCGCAGTACCGGAAATATAGGCTCGCAGAGATATTTAGGCAACGTCTCAAACTCAACAGGGAACACAACTTGTTGATTCCTATCGCTGTATTGCCTGATGATATACTACTTCGGGTTTTCCTAATGTCCTTTGAGAAAGAAGACGAATATGATACTAACTCCATGACAACTATGCGATATACGTCTCAAGTCTGCTCTTACTGGCGCGATCTAACTCTTGGAAGTCCTCTGTACTGGTGTCAAATAAGCAATCATATTCACTACAAAAGCAGACTGCTTTGGCTCCAGGATCATGTAGAAATAAAATTCACTTCTAAAGAAGAACTTGAGTTTGCCAGCACCATCCTTCAACATTCCTCTCGGTTCTGCGAGTTGGAAATCTTCAAGGACGTTCCTGATCCGGCTTTTGACGAACATCTGCGGCGTGTGTTAGAAGAGCCTATACAATATCTCCACTCTCTTACTATTATACAGCATGTAGAAGGATTAAACCAGACTTTTGTTGTGCCCGATGCACCTTCATTACGTTGCGTCCATCTGATCAATACACCAATGCCATTTAATGCTTCCAGCTTTTCTACTATCACCGAGTTGGAGCTAAGTTGTGACAATGCAAGCGAAGAGTTTACATATGCGCTCTTATATTTTCTGCATGATATGGAGTCTCTCAAATATATTATTACCAACGGCGGTGACGAGCCTCGCACGGCTCTGTACTCGGAAACTCGGTCCTGACGCCGCTAAATCGAGTTCAGTATGTCTATTTTCGACCAGGGATCGTCGGGGAAGGTTCGGGACGCATCAAGAAGCTTCAGAGTGATCCGGAAATGCTATTTGAGCTCGGAACAACGGATGCTATCGCAAAATACTTCATTTTCTTTGATTTGATTCGTATTTTCTCATTTTTATAGACAATCTAAGTATTTATTAGACATAGGAGTAGTTCTATCCACATGAATCGAGTCCCATGAGCGAGTCTGGTGTCTACAGCCGCTTATATTTCCATTTTACTTCGATTTTGTACATTTTATTTCTACTTTCCTTCTCTCTGTTGAGAACTTTCCTACATACTTAAAGACTTAGTTTTTCTTCGTAGCTCATTAGTTCAGAATCCCCACTCCTCCTCCTCTGTACTCAATCGATTCCCTACATACTTCAGTCAATTACCTCGACTTTACAGAATATATTCGAGTTTTTGGAGATCAGGTGCTCGGTGACTCGACCTCTTCGCCAAACCGTGACGCTCTCGACGACGACAACTCCAAACGACTCCGGTATTTTTGCATCATCTAGGCCCCCTTCCTACCTCTCTCCCAGTATTCGTTTCGTATTTTTCCGTGCTCTCGTTGTCGAGCTATCGTAGTTGCGATCGGGCGACTATTTTAGCGTTTCTCCTAGCCGTCCTCCTCCGTCTCTGTCGTCTCTATCGTGCCCGTCGCGCACTCGTCGTCTTCTCCGTCGCTCTATCAGTCAGTCAGCAGCTCAGCCCTCGTCCTCCGGTTCCAATCGCGCTATTTTTCATCCAACTCCCTCAGCACTTCGTCATTCTATTAGCAGTTCCCTTCCCAGCTTGTTAGGACCGAAGTGAGGCCACCTCGCATTTTTATTTCTTTTGTTTTCTAGGCATACAGGTTCTCTAGGATTTATTTAGATATATTCCTATCTACAGCCGGTGCTTAGGTCGACAGCGGGACAACGCCATCCGAGATGACTGCAGCAAGTATCCCATTTACTGGAAATGTGCGTCTACCGTATCTGGAAACATGTACTGGTCTCAATAACAGTCAGCGCTCAAACCTCCCCCTGATGACACAAGCTATCACAAAAATACTGTCACAATGCCGAGCACCCGAAGCTCTGCTTATCGATTTCTTAGACTATGGGCTCTACGTCGATGCAATGGAGCACGCTAAAACCCTCCACCACGAGTTCTTGGAGCTCGTGTTCGGGCGGAATTTAGATTTTAGAGATGCAATACACCTTATTTCCCCCTTCGGAAATCACTTCCTCAATTCTGTAAAGCATCTCCAGCTGGGAATCAAGGTCACAAAGGATGGACAACTAGATGAATCCCTACACACTTTACTTTACTCTTGTGCTAGTGTGCAGACCCTGGAGCTAATCGGTGACAATCCAGTCGTAAAACTTTTCGCTTTGATTCAATCTCATGCAGGTGCAGAATATGAGATCCTCCCTGCTCTTCAAGCCTTGGTCATCACAGAAGACAGGGCGTACGACTTTAAATCAGAGGAAGTTGATCCAATGATACTTTCTTTGGTTAAATGGCGGTGTGATATTGGTCTTCCTCTTAAATCTATTGAATTTATTAGAAAAGGGTCACGAAACCGACTATATAAAGATGGAGTGAGCGAGATCGACGGTCTTGAGGTTATTTACAATGACTAATACAGAATCATAACCCGGCATACTCGCCACCAGCCGAGTGAGACGAGTATAATAAAGGTTTTATTTATCAAGAAAAACGGGCTGATTTGACAATACCCTCAGTTCATACTTCCGCGAAACCAAAATAATGTGCGGACACCCCATGCGGATAACCATCACCGAGAGTTGCTCGTACCCTTGTTATGAGGATAATTTATACTTATTTTCATTATGCAGACTTCCTCGATTGCTGTGTGATTCCTCATATTAGCAGTAGTACCTAGAGTAGAGGAACCATTGGATTCTCGGCTTCGGTTAATGGCCGTTTGAATGTCTTGAGTTTGCAAATTCAACTCTTGATTCCATGTTGGCCCTGGAGGCCTCTCTATAATTGAGCACATATTCAAGTTTTGCATTCGTTCTCAGTATGTGTCTAGCATACAGCTTGCCATGTCTTGCTATGGAATTCTTATTGTAAAAGATCACTACTACACTCCAAATGAAATTAGAAAGCGAAATTGAAATTGAATTCCAATTTAAGAATAAAAATAGTAAGTACGTTAACTATTCATGGGTTTCGGAATACTATTTCATTCTGACTGCTCGGCATTCCCTTCAGCTCAGAGACTAAGGTTTACAGGAGTACATCCAAGAGCCACAACTCCATTCTGAAAGTTCCAAGTCATTGTTAGGTGCCGAAATTCATAATGAGAAAATAAATAGCTTACAAATGTGTTGTTAGAGCAGCAGACAGCCTGTGAGCTGCAGGAGTTTCCTCCGACGCCAATGGCGCTGATGGGAGAGCAGGTGACTTTGAACAGGCAATCGTAAGTTTATCATCTAGATTAGTTGAAACAGTATATTACCTCCAACAAGAGCAGTGAGATCGCCGACAACAACTCCAAGTAGGCCGAGAATACCAGTGACTTGGGTGGAGAGGTTCTGCGAGTCCTGGGCTGCAATCAGAGAAGACAGTGAGTGATCTTCAAATATAGTCAGAATGATTAAGCTTACTGGAGTTGCAGCACTGGACAGCTCCTGTACTACCAGTACTGTTCATGAATAGGATTAGTCAAAGATACGTGTCTCATGATGGACAAAGAGTACCATTGTGAAGCTGGGGTGGGTGCAGGAGTCTCCCATCGGGGGACAGCGGTGGCGGTAGCAAAGATTGGGAGAGCCAATGCGGCGAAAGCAATCATGGATGAAGTACGAGCGAACATGATGAATTGGTTGGTAGAGTGGGGAGTGGGTAGTTAAACGGTGTTTGTTTGACTGAAGAATATCCATGAATGAGGTAGGTTTTTATGAGATTGAAGCTCAGTGTTTCTAAATATAGTTTCGCAGAGCGGACGCTTTTGGCGCCTAGAATGACGCGTTTGTCTTCCTTTCCTCGCAGTTTGATTGTCCACTCCACTGTACGTTGTCCGGCCTCGATATGTCAGACGTCAAGTTAGCCCCCACATTCAAATCTGAACAGCATCGAGCAGAGAACTACGGTTCCGAACACCCTGCACGTCATCCGTCGCCGGCTCGAAATGATGGATGGGAAACTATGTCCACTTCTTAAATATTGTGAATCTTTATTTATCTATTAACCGTGAATAAAATCTATATTCTACCATCTTCTATCGAATCGAATCATGAGGATCTATACAAGTATACTGACTGTTTTTCAGAGGACGGTCATCACTGTCTTCTACTGACTTTACATGGTGTCGGCTGATCTATAATCATGCTGGCATAGAGAAGCCTTCGAAGTCTGGACATGTTCACGTCGAAGTTGACATATT
Organism: Crucibulum cyathiforme; assembly: GCA_036936985.1. Classification (NCBI taxonomy): domain Eukaryota; kingdom Fungi; phylum Basidiomycota; class Agaricomycetes; order Agaricales; family Nidulariaceae; genus Crucibulum; species Crucibulum cyathiforme. The sequence continues at coordinate 17,996 of JASFCW010000113.1, forward strand.
CTGTGGAGCAGGTTCATTTCACTCTTATGTTCAATTTACAACATATAACAGCGTGCTGACTTCATCACCAGGCTCAACCTGGACGAGTTATCCCCATAATGATGTCAACGATTGCAGGGTTAATGAACTAAATTACAAGGTCCATAGATGTTATGGTGCTGATCACTTAGCCACCGCTACTTTTGTACAGGAGAAATAACTTAGCAAAAACTGGTCCAAAACCTTAACCCTCTTACAAAACGCATTCTTTTGATGAGGCGAGATGATTTGTTAGAGGATTTTTCAAAAAAATACAAACTGACGGAGTTATTAAATTCGAGGTTGGCCGGATTTGGCCGCCCTTCCTAAAAAGGATATTAAGGTTCCAAGATAATCGGAAGATTATATTGGCACCACCTTTCCAGATGCAAACCTCCGTCTCCTCATCAATGTCAGGCTCAGACTCATAGTCGAGGATGATGGAGTTGACGGGAATGGTTAGGGCCTGTGATTCTACTGTGTCATAGCGACGTCTTGCATGAGCCCGGGCAGCGGATTAGAGAAATTTAGTACGCTATTTTGAATGACGGGGCATTCCTTGAGTTCAAGAACTTTAATTATTTGCCTACAGTACAGACAGCCCATTCTACGTGGCTACTTTTCTCTATTTTCTTACAGCATTCTAGTGTAATTGACAGTGCCAAATGTTTTTTCTGCTGCCAGCCAAAAAAAAAAATTCGCCTGGCCAAATTCAGTAACCCCCTGGACTTCGATTAAACTAAGGGCTTTGTCATAGACATTTGGTTTAAACATGTTTAAGTAATTTAAT
>JASFCW010000114.1:0-18747 GCA_036936985.1 Crucibulum cyathiforme
CAGGAGAGGGATTATAATAATTCTTTGACAGTAGGGGTGATTGTGAGAGGTGGTTGCTAAGAAAAATGGTTGGAGAAGTGTTGATTTCTTGTCTCAATGCATCGCGAAAGCCATATTCCCACGCTTCATTTTGCTTCTGCGATATTATTTTTGATCTCTGACATTAACATGTGGATATAATTCCACAAAAATTGGTAGCTACAATCTCTACATAAGCTAATTTTCACCAGTAAGTTTTCGCATTTTGAAGCACCATAGATGATGTGAAATACGGCTGGCATTATGTCATGTGCATTTTGATCTGCTGCCACTGTATATCCGTAAGTTATATTCTTCAATTCCTCGTAGAATTGAGGCATGTTGTTTGGCAAAGGGAAGGTGGACCAAGTATTAATGCTGGAGGTAAGTTTTGTTCCTAGTTGACTTTTCCTTGTTGAATGCCGTCCTCATCTTTCTTCTTTGTTTTTTCAGAAATTACACTATCAATGTTATGTCTTTTTTCAGTACATAGAATTTAATATTTTGTGAATTTCTTTTCATATTAGCATTGTATGGACCAGTAGCTACAATGTGTTATAATTTGGTAGTTAATTAGTCTCAGAAATTTAAAGAATGAGCAGTCCAGTTTGTTGTGAGGGTGAAAAGTGGTCACATGCATTTTGATCTGCCACCACTGTATTTAAGAATAATAGTATAAGAAATATATTACAAAGGAAACAAAAAAGATAATAAAAGAAACAGAGCACCTACCATGAATATATATCTGCAAATAATATAACATTGAATGAAGCACTTACCATGAATATGTATCTGCAAATAATACACCATTGAACAAAGCACCTACCACAAATATGTATCTTCCAGCATTGCACTTCATCCTGGTTGTTAGCCTTGTGCCATCAGCAGGCCTGCATCATCAGTGTTCTGTCAATGCTGGGCCCACTGATGTTGCTGGGGCTGCTATCATGGATGGGCCCTGCACCATTGCTGGGTGTGTCAGCTGCACCAACATCAAAGAGGAGAGGGAGAGGGGTGTGTGCATGTGTCAGCTGCACCCAAATTGAAGAGAAGAGGGCAGGTGGGCCAGGTGCACCCACATCAAAAGGAGAGGGACAGGTGGGTACATTGGATGCACCCATATCAAATGGGAGAGGGAGAGGACTGGTGTGTGTCAAGTACACTGATGTTGAAGAGGAGAGGAGAGGGCAGGTGTGTGCATCAGGTGCACCCACATTGAAGAGGAGAGGAGAGGGAGAGGGTGTGAGCATCAACTGGCCCCATGTCAAAGAGGAGAGGGGTAGGGCAGGTGTGTGTGTTGGGTGCACCCATGTTGAAGAAGAGAGGAGAGGGCAGGTGTGTGTGTCAGGTGCACCTATGTTGAAGAAGAGAGGAGAGGGTGGGTGTGTGCATTGGGTGCACCCACATCAAAGAGGAGAGGAGAGGGTGGGTGTGTGTGTTGAATGCACCCATTTCAAAGAGGAGAGGAGAGGGAGAGGGTGTGTGTGTTGACTGGCCACATGTCAAAGAGGAGAGGGAGAGGGAGAGGGTGTGTGTGTTGACAGGCCCCATGTTGAAGAGGAGAGGGAGAGGGCAGGTGTGTGCATCAGGTGCACCCACATTGAAGAAGAGAGGAGAGGGTGGGTGTGTGCATCAAGTGCACCCACATTGAAGAAGAGAGGAGAGGGCAGGTGTGTGCATCAGGTGCACCCACATCAAAGAGGAGAGGAGAGGGTGGGTGCATGCATTGGGTGCAACCATGTCAAAGAGGAGAGGAGAGGGCTGGTGTGTGCATCGGGTACACCCACATTGAAGGGGAGAGGGAGAGGGAGTGTGCATCAACTGCACCCATGTCAAAAAGGAGAGGGAGAGGGTGGGTGTGTGTGTTGCCTGCACCCACATTGAAGAGGAGAGGGAGAGGGTTTGTGGGAGTGGGACCTACAGAATGTGTAGTAAGCCTGTTTCATCCTCTCCTTATTCTCCCTGCCCATTCCTACCCCTCCCTATGTCATGCCATCACATGTATTCCCAAGCTGGCTTGCTATGCTGGGCATGGTGGTGCATAGGCTTTCATTGTGCATCTTCAATGTTACAGTTGTCAGCAGTGGTGGTGTTGGACAGTGGTGGTGGTGAAGGCAGGCAATGATGAACAGTGTGGGTGAGGGGTTGGTAATGAGCCATGACAGTGGGAAATGAAGGTGGTGGTAGCAGTAGCAGTGGTGAAATGGGTGTGGGAATGTACTGAAGTAGGATTCTGTGGAATGTCCAGCTACACTCCATGGAATCATTCTGCTTCCATTCCCACATGTGGTAATAGGTGTTAACAATTAATTATTACATTATATAATAGTAAATATTCCATATGGATTCTGTTTACATTCTGTGGATTCTGTTTTCATTCCATGGATTCCTGGTAGATGTGTGGAGGACCATAAAGACCTCATGCTGCCCTACAAAATGCTGCACTCACAGCAGGCATTGACCCTGCACTCACCTATCTTGATCCCACACTTGCTTCTTCTTTAACATCCTCTTTGGTGCCCACAGGTCCTGGTAGCCTCCCCAGCTTCCAAGCAAAATTCAATGCACAAACAGGGGCATTCACATGTGTTAACATGTGTGATCCATCTCATCTCTCTGAATTCAAACATGCAAAGCATATGAGCAAGTTTTATTTTGATGTGGAGGGGTGGGAGAAGCAGCTGGCTATGCAAGATGGAAGTATTTGTGGTTTGGCAGAGGGAGAAGAGTACAATGAGACAGGAAGAAAAGGAAGAGGGCAACAGAGAAGGATTTGGTGAGTTTCTTTCTGTGTAATGCTCTCTGTACAGTTACTTATTTATTGTCTATCTAGGAACAATTCAAGGAGCAGAAAAAGCAGAAGAAGACTGCAAAGACAGTGTAGTTACATACATAAGGAACTCTTTATCTATCTGGCTGTGTGGTATGAGTGTCTGTTCATTGGTGTCATACTTGCATCTGTGATACTATCTTGTTTTTCTTTCATGGATTACAACATCAATGCATAACTTACCTGCTAAATGGCTGAGGCTCTTGAGGCTCTACTATAAGTATGCATCAAGGTGAATCATGAAAGTACATTTATAACTCATGAGTTATTCACCAATAGCTCTATTTTATATGGTACTTGCTGTGGTAATGAAAGAAATGCATGAACCTAAAATATAATAAATAGTGTGGTAAGGACATAAAGCATATATGGGAACAAGATAAGAAATGAAGTCAAAAGGGAAGAGGACAGTGAACTGGAGATAAAACATATATGAGAAACAAGATAAGAAGAGAAGTCAAAAAGAAGAAAGGCAGTGAACTGGGTTGGAGGCATGGAGATCTGGATATAATGGGTTGAAGTTGAGGTTGTATTAGTATGGTGGTGTTTGGTGATGTAAGATGCTTGAACTGGAGCAAAAAGTCCTTATTATCTTCCCTGAGAATTTACATCTGCACCACTATCCAGGAGAAGTTCAATAATGGTTTCATAGCCATTCTCTGTTACAGCTTGGAGGGCATTTTCATATGCTCCTCCTTGCACATTTATGTCTGCACCACTATTAAGGAGAAGCTGAACAACTGCTTCATTACCATTCACTGCTGCAGCTTGGAGAGCATTTCTGTATTCTCCCCCCTGGGCATTTACATCTGCACCATTGTCAAGAAGAAGCTGAATAATTGATTGATTACCCTTCTGTGCAGCAGCTTGGAGGGCATTTCCATATTCTCCTCCCTGGGCATTTATATCTGCACCACTGTCAAGAAGCAGCTGAACAACTGCTTCATTGCCATTCATTACTGCAGCTTGGAGTGCATTTCCATACCATCCTCCCTGGACATTTATATCTGCACCACTGCCCAGAAGCAGCTTAACAACTGCTTCATTGCCATTTACCACTGCAGCTTGGAGGGCACTTCCATATTTTCCTCCATAGGCATTTATGTCTGCACCACTATCCAGAAGCAGCTTAACAATTGGTTCATTGCCATTCTTTGCAGCAGCTTGGAGGGCATTTCCATTCCATCCTCCCTGGGCATTTATATCTGCACCACTTTCAAGAAGCAGCTGAATAATTGCTTGATGGCCATTCTGTGCTGCAACTTGGAGGGCATTTCCATACCATCCTCCCTGAGCATTAATATCTGCACCACTGTCAAGGAGAAGCTTAACAACTACTTTATTGCCATTCTCTGCTGCAGCTTGTAGGGCATTTCCATTCCATCCTCCCTGGCCATTGATATCTGCACCACTGTCAAGAAGCAGCTGAATAATTGCTTCATGGCCATTCTGTGCAGCAGCTCGGAGGGCATTTCCATATTTTCCTCCCTGGGCATTTATATCTGTACCACTGTCAAGAAGCAGCTGAACAATTGCTTGATGGCCATTCTCTGCTGCAGCTTGAAGGGCATTTCCATACCATCCTCCCTGGCTATTTACATCTGCACCACTGTTGAGAAGAAGCTGAACAATTTCATGATGGCCCTTCTGTGCAGCAGCTGGGAGGGCATTTTCATATTCCCCTCCCTGAGTATTTATATCTGCACCACTGTCAAGAAGCAGCTTAATGATTGCTTGATGGCCATTCTGTGCAGCAGCTTGGAGAGCATTCCCATACCATCCTCCTTGGGCATTTATATCTGCACCACTGTCTACAAGAAGCTTAACAACAGCTTCATTTCCATTCACTACTGCAGCTTGGAGGGCATTTCCATCTGGCCCTCCCTGGGCATTAATATCTGCACCACTGTCTACAAGAAGCTTAACAACAGCTTCATTTCCATTCACCACTGCAGCTTGGAGGGCATTTCCATCTGGTCCTCCCTGGGCATTAATATCTGCACCACTGTCAAGAAGAAGCTTAACAACTGCTTCATTGCTAGTCACCACTGCAGCTTGGAGGGCAGTTCCATTCCATCCTCCCTGGGCATTTATATCTGCACCACTGTCAAGAAGAAGCTTAACAACTGCTTCATTGCTAGTCACCACTGCAGCTTGGAGGGCATTTCCATTCCACCCTCCCTGGGCATTTATATCTGCACCATGGTCAAGAAGAAGCTTAACAATGGCTTCATGGCCATTCACTGCTGCAGCTTGGAGGGCATTTCCATACCATCCTCCATGAGCATTTATATCTACCAATGATGGCTGTGGAACCACTTCTGTAGCAGCATCCATGTGTGATGATAACAATTGTTGCACTATCTTATCAAAACCATATAAAGATGCACAATATAATTGGCCACCAATAATCTTAACTGGGTATCCCAGTCTGTTATAGGCACTTTTCCATCGGGTGAATACATGCTCTTTGAATATGAACAGTTCACAAATATATGGATAGAGTTCATCATCATTGCCATGAGTTTGAGCAATCTTGGCATGGCTCAGCCAATATTCAATTGTATACTCTGCTAGAACAAAGTCAGAAAGCTCTTTATTGGTGCTTTCTGACCATCCAGAGTAAATAATATAGACCAATGAGGTCTGTGTTATGCATGTATGAGCTAATGACTCATTTATATAAAAATGTTTTGCTGCTCCATTTTGAATATTTTCAGAAGTCAGGTAGTCTTTTATAGATAAATGTGCCAGTTGAACAATTTTCTTTTCAAATCCATCAGATTCAATGACAATGAGACCTGGTAGCAGTTTAAGCAACAAATCTGGGTTATGAAGTTGTTGTCCTGGAACCAGACTCATAGACTCTTCTGGTGCATTTCTTACAGCCAACACCTCAGCCAGCTCATTTAGAGATAATGGCCTGAATGAAAATGCTAACCACTTCAAGGCTGCAACTGCATTCTCAATTGTCTTATTCCTCCTCCTCCCAATTCTTATCAAGATCTGATCATATGTTTCCTCAAGCGTTTTTGGTAATGTGTTTAACTGTACCCACAAGCTGTCTTCAGTATCACATTCTTCAAGTTCACTAAGTTGCATTACAACCCATTGAAACCTAGGTAGATGTGTTAATGAGTATGAGAACACAAGCTATTGGCTAAAAAAAAAACTTACATTCCATTTGCTTTATTTGAGAGTGTGTCCTTGATTTCCTGTTTAATCCAAGATTTCAGGACTGAGAAGTGTTTATTATTGTGCATGGTCCATTCCAAATATGCTTGAATGTCACTGTTGCTATCCAAGACAATATTCTCCATAGCTTTGAGATGTGTCGCTATCACATGCGAATTTCGACTAGTAGCCAAGAAATGTAATCTTCCTGTCTTGTTTTGATGGTATAATTCAATCCATGACAGAATTTTTCCTATTTCTTTCTCAGCACATTCATCAAGTGCATCCACAACCAAGTAAACATGGTCAAATGACAGCATTAGCTCCTGTAGAAGTGATTCAAGATCATACAGAGATGGTTCCTTTTCACCATCACCATATAACTGTATTACCCTCTTTAGTAATAACTTCAGCTGTGATAGAAGTTGCTTGATAAAAGAACAAATGAATGTTCTATAACTTTGATGTTCAGTTTGCCCACTTCTAGCATCAAAAAAGAAGTATACACAAGCACTAGCAGAGGTTGTTTGCTTTACACAGCCTTGAATATCTTGGATAATAATTGAACTAAGATCAGAGTTAGCATTGACTAAGACTTATACATTAACTAAGGCTTCCCACCTTAAAATGGTTTTTCCACTACCTGCTAAATGGAAAAGATAAGTATGTGTACACTATTGGTTCAGTAATTAACAACTTACGTTTTCCAGATATCCATAAAAATGAGTCTGCTTTCTTTTTCCATTCTTTATATTTTTCCCCATTAAGAAACCAAAGTCCTGTATTTGGAAGATGTTTTTCATGAGCTTGGCCAAAGTATCTTGAAGGGTCTGGTGCAGAAAGCCATTTATAAATAGCTTGTCTGAGATTTCCTGAAAATAGTGGAATTTAAAGCAAGTATAAATTCAACTGATTGATTTCTTACTGTGTTCCTCTGTTTCATTGATTTCATTGCCCTCTTCCACTTCAAAGAATGTTATACCATAAAGTGAAATAGAAATTAATGAAATTACATACCAGTATTTCGAGTCACAATAATAATTTGTAATTGAAAGTCTTTCTTAGTTTCAATGACCCTTGCATATAGTTCATCAACTTGAATCTGCATTTCCTGAGATACAACTGATTTCAAAGCTCCAGCTATACATAATTGTTAGGATAAGGTATTTTAATGAACATAAAATAAATCAACAAACCTATAATGCAAGCATGGTTATACTTTTCAAGAAGCATTCCAATTTTAATTGTCAAAATAGCCATCTTTTCAATGGCATTGCCTGCCTCAGAAAATTCTGGAAGATTATAACAATCTTGACAGGCTAACAACATATCCTTTAAGGCTTCAACCAATCTTTGGACATTCTCATCTTGCTTGGTTTGTGCTTTGATTGCCTTAAAAGAAATCCTTGAAAAAATATATTAGGGACACAATGATCAAGAGATTGGCTCACCTGGTACACAGATAACAAGACAGAACATGATACACTAAGAATTGGATATACCTATAGAATTATCAATGAATAAATATATTATCTAAATATAAAATCAATATACATCAGATAGATTCTTAGTAAGGTTTGCAATAATATCCAGTACTTCTCCAAGAGGAACAGCCAAATAAGAACCAGTGTCAACAAATCCAGAAACAGCCTTGATACTTTTATGATCCAGACCAGAACTTGAAGCCTCAATCTTCTTGATAATATCATCCACAGAAGAAGATGAAAAGGTGAGGGACAACACAGCTACAACTTCTGCATCATTTCTTAAATCAAATTTAACATCTTCAAGAGATTTTATTGTACTAAATAAACCATCAAAGCTGTTATAACTCACTTTTGCTGATTAAATCCAGGATTTCCCCTTGATATAACCCCAGAATATGCTGTTTCCCAGTTACAATGTTCCTGCTTGGACGTATGATCTCAATCTTGAATACTGAAGATGTCTTGAAGCATCTGTTGAAAGGATAGTATATAAATACAAGGTATTTCTAATAAAATTTAACTTACATCTCTCGGTTAACTTCTAAGACTGGAATAATTTTCTTATTTAATTTCTTGGAGGTATAAACCACGGCATCGTCCACAGTGATCACCAAGACAGGGTCACGAGCTATTGGGGTAGTATTCTTCTTCAGTGGTTTCAAGATCTCAATTGCTGGATTCAACAATGAGCGGTTCCGAGTATTTGATTTTCAGATATCACCAGCTTACTCTTTAAGACAGCAGACAACATGGTATTGTTCACGATCTGAGGAGGATCAGTTTGAGCGGTAGCGATCTTAGTAGCATTCTGTGCGGTAACGTTCTGAGTATCGGCCATAGTGATGGTGGATGATAAGAGACGGTAACGAGGCTGTGTGAAAGAGCTATGAATCTGTCAAAACAGACGTCAACACAAAAAGAGGCCGTTTCCGTGAGCTGAGATGCTTACATGCTTACCTAGAATTCCGCAAGTTGACGCCGATCAGAGTATGTAGAGGAAGACGGATTGAAAAGTGCGAAGTCAACTATGTAACTAGTCGACAGGTAATTAGTAGTGCACAACAAGACTCAAAGACGAATGTAAATGATGTCTGACACAGTGATGCGAAAGTTCGGTTCAGTTCGGTTCTTTGACTATTTTGTCCGAACCTAGAGCTGAACTTTGGGTCCGGTTCAGGTAATTTCCCGAACTCTGAACTGGACCATAGGATCAGGTTCAAAAGGGTTCGATTCCAATTCAATTGAACTGTGAACCGAGCTTTTATAAATATAAATTACTTGAATTCTCTTCTAAGGCATCCAGAGAAAACATGTTGGTCGTAGAGTCGTTACGGAACACAAGTTAATTAATCTTCGTCATCAGAAACAAAATCTTTATCATCCTGAATGCGTGAAGAGGGGCAGGCAGGCCTTTTAGAGAGACAAAATCCAGCAATGAAAGCGGCAGCGGGTGCTGGCGGAAGAGGAAGTAGACGGAGCGGCATGCAAAGGCACATCCTCATCGGTATCGTTGAACCACAGAAACTTGGACACATACTTCGAGCATCCATCTGGGTCTGAGCACAGCCAAGTTCGGCAGGGCCATGAAGAAAGGTGGACAATTATTTGAGAGACGATAATGAAACTCACCTGCTGACCTGTATTTTATTTGTATTTTATAGAAAAAAATGGGGTGACTTCAAATACAGAAAGTCATTATTAAACTGAGAGACGAATCTAGTCTTTTTCGATGTCATAGGGTTCATGATCCTGTCGTTGTGGATTGCGTCCGTCTTGCATTGGCTGGCTTGAGGACTGGAAAAATGAGTTGATGTGCGGCACAATAATTAGGAACGGGTACATCCAGAAGATTTATGAGCACTCATTATAGTGAAATCGAGAATGTTTACATCCTGAAAATGTTGGAATATGAGCATCAAGATTACGAGCAAGCGGGATCTGGACTCCGCCCACAGTCATGCTTACATTTTTGTGGCTGCTTATCATTTTGATATGTATCTAATTATGTAGATAATTCGTATTTAAGTAGAGTACTTTTACGCTACGTACTCATCCGTTTGCCTCACGAGCTCACCAAGGCCAAACGTTATGTCGCTTATTTTAACAAAAAAGTTGATTTACAAGCCTGAAACACGTCAACGTCGTCAGTGCTGGTGATGGTGGTAAAGAGAAGCAGCTAGGGGTCTAGGTTGGTCAGGGGAAGGCATCGTCTTCATGTGAGTGTTTACCTGGTTCGAACCCGTTCGACCGGGTTCGGAGTTTTCTTCATTTCTCTGAACCTTGAACTGGACTTAGGGCTGCCAACCGTGACATGACGCGTGACCCGTGAGTCTCAGTAATAAATAAAGTCAAGCTCAGTCATGCTGCGTCATGCCGAAGTCATGTAATAGTCACGTAATAGTCCTCATAAGTACAAATAGTCATGTAGTGGTCAATCCAAAGTCGAGCGGGGCACCCAGGAATTGCGAAACACCGCAAGTGCTATGTACATAACTTTTAAGTAGCTTTTTGTATTCGGACCAAGTTGCACATGTACACTTGAGCCATAGGTCTTATATACATTTACAGTGAACTACTGTTCACAAATAAAATCAGTCACGACATTGAAAAATCCAATGAATCATCAGGATTGAGTATATTGCCTCATCTCATAACTAATGAATTTCAAAATAAAAGCACTAAACAATAAGAAGGTGACAAAATAATGTACATTGGATCGATACTCATCACAGAGATTTGTTTCTGTTCTATTTTGCGGCTCAAACCTCCATCATCAAGATTAAATTGTCGACTCACCATTCAATGTACTACAACTTTCTTACTATCATGGAAGTCCCCGAATTTATCGAACCCTTTCTCCAACCACTCCCCTCAGTGAGCAGACAATATAGGTCTGCAGAAAAGCTCACATTCCCCTTGGCGTGTGGTAGATGAAATTGGTCGTCTGTAATTGTCAATTAGGCCATTAAACAGAATACAATAAATAATCACCTGGGCTCCTCTATTTTTTGTCGCGATTAGGGGTAGATCACTGCGTTACGCCAGGTATTTTTCTCGTACTTGCGGTTCACTCGGACAACGTCCCCCACCTATTGAAGATACAGCCATCAGGCTACCTCGCCAAGCTAATTAAGTTACTATAAATTAGGGACTAGCGCGGATGAGCGCTAAATGGATGAAAGTACCCGTATGACCAATCCGTACGGATACGGATCCACCCCGATGAAATAAGCCGTCATCCGCAGATAACCGGGTGACATCTGTGCTAAAATTAGATTTCGACGCGCAATCTGCGCGATAGTGGCACTGTTCGTCAAATGACAGTTAGAAGAGCCATTATGCCTCCCATACTTAATTGCTACCACCACAATGCCACCACAAGCTGCTCAATACTGTAGAAGCATCCAAGTCTACATGGAGGTCTCCAGTCTATGACCACTATGATATTTCCCTTATCTGTGAAGGCTCTTCAGCTGCTCAGAATATCAAATTTGCTTTTAAATGTAAAATTGATTCTGAAACATACAAAACCGAGTATTGAACTTGTTTAAATACATCAGAAGGCACCAGTAACCTTTGAGCTACAGCTCAGCAATGCAATGAAATTCATGGAACTCAACAGATTCTAAAATCATCATCCTCAAAGCCTGCTCCTCTAGCTATCTCTTATTCAGAGGCAGCTCATTGTGCATTAATTGCTCTTTGGTGTGCTAAAAGTCACCATCCTTTCAATGCAGTTTTGGATGAGGATTATAGGTCTGAAGTGGAAATGTTACATCCTGGCACTACTTTACCTCATCCAACAACTGTTAGCACTGATATCAACTGTCTATATGTGAAGTTATCAGATTATGTTCACAATTACTTTATGGTATGTGCTGGTTTTACATTTGAAATGATACTAAACTATTTTTAGGGATTGAATTCTACTATTCATCTTGTTTTGGATGGCTGGACAGCTCCAATTGTTGCCTCATATCTTGGTATTGTTATTGTTTGGTATACAAATGGGCAAATTCATAGATGTATACTTGAATTTATCAAGTATATTCAATTTACATTCTTTTCTTATATATATAACTAAAATATTTCACTTAGACTTCACCAAAAACATGATGGTCAATATTTGGCTACCATGGTTGCTAATTGCTTATCACACTTTGGGCTTAAAGACCTTGTATGTGCTCATAATTGTATTATAATATTAGGCATTAAATTATATATACAGATTCATGCAATATGTATGGATAATGCTTCAAATTGTGATACACTTGCATGGTTCCTACCTAATCTGATTCCAAAATTTTGGGGAATGTCATCTTGTGGCCGATGTTTTGCCCATATTTTAAATCTAATTGCAAAGGTGAATGATCACCTGATATCTTAATGTATTTCCTTTTAATGTGAATAATTTGACCTTCAGATCTTCATTTCATTTTTCTTTCAACAACCAAAGTCCAAGAAATCTGTTGTAGTTGTATGTGGTGTCCACTGAAATCAGCAAAAATGAGGTGGAGCAAATGTACATGTTGAGGAGGAAGTTATAGTGGAAGAAGGCTCTGAAGAAATGGATATTGATGCTGATGAAGCTGTTCAATTGGAAGCCAAGGCAACAGAGGCATCTGAAGCTGAGAAAGGGAATGATGGGAGATTAATTCATGACTGAGCTGTTGTCAAGACTTTATGGGCACAAGCAATTGACATTATGGAGGAGAGAGATATTGTTATTGACTCAGAGGAAGAAGCAATGGCCTTTACATTATTTCCTCAGGTATGTAATTTTACTTTTATAATCCCATACAATGTATTAGTTTTATCATAGGTGGCTTGTCTTGCACAGTGGGTGCATGTTTTCTCCAACCTTAAAGGAAAAATTTGATAAGTTGGCTCTGAACATCCAGAGCATTATGACAACCAAAGCAAATACTAGAGTGATGTGTTCCTACACAATGGAACTCAGATCTTGTTGGCTTATAGTCTCATATATATTTCTGAGCAATTGTGGACCAGCTTACAGGTCCCCCAGCAAATAAACTATAAAGCTATGAGCTTAGAGAAGACCAATGGTTGCTAGCTGGTGCTGTTGAAGAGGTGCTTTTGGTAAGCAAAAAAAATGGCTATATGTAATTGTATTAATTACCTTGCATTAGTTATTCCAGAATTTAACAGATTTGTTTTCTCAGGCAGAAGTCCCACTAAGCAGTTCAATATAACTCCAAACATGAGATTTTTGAATGCAAGCTCCTACAATTTGAGGTCAAGATCCTTTTTCAATTACAGGAAGAATCTGCTGAAAATCTCCTCCAAACACAATAGTCAGACCTCCAAAAGGTCGATTATCATTTCTAAGATCCTGGAAAGTGCGATTTACAGCCTCTGCAATATGACAATGCTGCATGGGTGCTTCATCCCATATAACAATATCAGCTTGTTGAATTAATCCTGCTAAATCAGAGTGTTTGGATATATTGCACATAAAGCTTTCATGTATTTCCAATGGTATTTTGAATATTGAATGTGCAGTTCGACCACATTCAATTAGTAGAGCTGCAATCCCAGATGATCCAACAACAATTACTATTTTCCCCCTCCCCTGAAGAGAATAGCATAGAGTATTGTACACATAAGTCTTTCCAGTACCTCCAGCACCATGAAGGAAGAAGCATTTCCCTGTTTGATCTATTACTGCCCTTGTAATAGTATCAAAGGCAACATGCTGATCAGCATAATATCATCACATATACAAGCATGGAATTCAATCCAGAGAGCTAATGGATCAGATGGTGCACAGTCTCTAATAATAGTGACAAACAGATTTCGCAATTGATGACCTGTCTTCATAGCAGAAGCATCACATAAACACTCTTGCCATTCCTTATCATCCTCCAAAAGTCCATATGCCTGACAGGCTTTATGATATGAAGTATAAAGAACTCCATCAACAGTACACAAATCTTCAAAGGAGGTGGGACCCTTGACAACTGTTAATAGAGTTCTCAAAAAAAATAGTTCTCCAACTGTTGGTTGAATATAGAACATGCAGCCAATTGCAAATCCTTTCTTCCTTTTAGTCCATTTCTTCTCTGGAGCATTCCATACAAATTCAGAAGGGAAGTCATGATATAAAAGATTACATGCCACATTACAAAGTTGAGGATTAGCATTAGCAGCAAAAAAAACCATGAGTGTGTATCTTTTGTAGCAGCTTGTGGGCCATAGGTTGAACATCAGCAGCAGTCCCATCCCATGTCACTTGTTGCTGATTTGGAAGATGAATGGAGAGATGAACAGCATTAGGGTGTTCCTCATGCATACAGAAATGAAATAACCACCAAATAGCTTCACTGGCAGAAACATAACAGGCATCCAAATACAATTTAACCTCATCCTGGCATTTTCCAAACTCCATAGTAGTGCGATCATGACCTTTGTACACATATTTGTAAATGTACTTGATAGCTTTGATTGAAGCAATACATTCTGTATTGATATGGCAGTGATACTTCCAAAGAGAATAAGGATTATAAGGAACAACCCAGCAATTATCAACCTCCACAGTTTCAGAAATCTTATGTCTTTTATTATCATTTCTCCTCCTCAGTTTAGAATAGGCATCATCAGTAATGGTGGTTTGATCCTGAAATGGTTTGGGAAATCCTTTGGAGCATTTTCCATCCTTCATACATGGAGCATTAGGATTATTGGGACCACATGGATTATGAACTATATTTCTTCACCAAGTTATAGGGTTCAGGCTGTTCATTTTCATCAGGAAATTCTGCAGAAAGAAGAGTATCAATGTCCTCTGGAGTATGTAGCTTATCCTCTGGATCAAGGAAGACAATTAAATGCATATGAGGCAGTCCACACTTCTGGAATTCAATGGTCCATATGCAAGCCACAGTTCAGCCAAAGATTTTCTTTTTAGAGATATCATTAATGAATTCATTTTGTTGAAAATGAAAGTATCAGCCAGTAAGATCAGGCTGATCACATGATTTCTGGCCCTCATATAAAGCTTCTTTAATATCCTTTGTATTGGAATCCACAGTCATTGTAATGAAAAGATCTGTTCCATGGAAATAATGATTGATGGCTAGTGCATCCTGACAATTTTGTATCATGTTCTGACTGCTACCTGAAAAAGAGGAAGGAAGGATAGCTTGTTGACCCAGTGCATCTCCTTCAATAGCAGGATTTGCTAAAATAGCATCCACCACTCCTTGATATGACTCTGCACAAATCTCCTTTTGATGATCTCTAATCCACTTCAATCAACATTGTTCACAGCAGGCCCAAGCATCCACAATATACTCATGGAATAATTTCCCAGAAAGAAATATATTCAGAGCTTCACCCACATGTGGATGTTGATAATAATGGAAATATTCTGTTTGAGTAACATGAGATCTTTTTTGTACTGGTGCAGGTACATCCTCTTCTCCAGGCTCTCTTAATTGATCATGGTTGATCTCTGCTACTTCTTGAGCATTTTTATATGGAGTTCTGGTATGCCAACCTGGCTGTCCTGTAGGGAATAAAAGAACATAGTGAAGAGGCCAGTACTGAGGATGAATCTCACTAATTTGAGTTAAGCCACCACCACAGAGATGAAGAACAATATCTCTACTATCTTCAGGTTGATCACCAAGCCCAGGTAATATAACAGCCAGCTCATCTGTAGTAGGAAGATTGTATCTTCGTTGATCTGTATCACCATTGAAACGAAGAGCAATCTTGCAATTTTCATTGGCTGGAATATTTCTGGTAAGTTCATAAGCTGCTTTATATTGTTGGACTCCATAATGATGATTATAAAGCATATCCTGTAGCTCTCTCATAACATCTTGATTCAGATTTCTATTGGCAGTATGAGCAGCCATTCGATCATTTACTCCAGCATCAGTAGAAGAGTCATAGATATATAATTGAGCATATTTCTTAGGTACACCTTCATTTGGAATTAAAGATCCAGCATAATGATGGAGAGCACCATGGATCTTAAAAACATAAGGACCATGTCCATCATGAACAGAATTATCCACCTTGCAGCCTAATGAAGTCATTGCCAATGCATTATTATATTGGCGTATATTATCTTTGAAATGTTTTGAATGATCATGAGGATGTCTGTGATTTTTATCTAATAATCTCTGTAACTCATCAGGGGTATCATCTAAAGATGGCAGCTGAATTTTTCCACTCAAACAGCATGTTCCATATTTTGGACAACAATTAGATGAGCTGGATAATCTTTCAACCTTCCAATGATAAGCACCACAGTCTGGCCACTCAGCCTCCATTTTCCCAACTGAGAAAATAGGCCATCTAGGATTAAATGGCTGTCTACCTATAGGAATGACTCTTGGATACTGGAGGAATAGGTAGATAAGGAATCATTGGTGGTGGTGGTGGTGGTGAAGCAGGAGGTTCAGGATTATTTTGAACTCTGCCTCTGGGCCTTCCTCTAGGTGCAGGTCTAGGAGGGAAAGCAGCCTGATGTGCAGCTAAATCAAAAGCAGGAGGTAAAGCAGGAGGATTATTTTGTGCTCTACCTCTGGGTCTTCTTCTGAGTGGAGCTAGAGGAGGAAGTGCAGCATATTGTGCAGCTAAATGAGGGGGAAGATTATTATATTGAGGTGCAGGAATAGGGGGGATCATAGGAGCCTTAAAATAAATGTTATTCAATTTGAAATCTATTATCTTAATCAAATATATATCACTTACAGGAGCTTGATTATTTATAATAGGCAAAGCAGGTACTTGCACTTATCAAAAGTGTCTGTGTTTTGGTTTTTTCCCACAGTATACTTTTCTTCCTCTTCCATCTTTGTCATGACATACAGTAGTGGGAAACGCATATTTATTTATGAGACTTAGAGTAATTGTAGATGTCTTACTTAGGTATATGTACCAAGATTTTAAGTTGGTATTTCCACCCTTTTCTCACAAAATCTCGGAAATGAAATGTAGCATTCTTATATTGTATACATTCACTTTTTCCACTAGTAGCTCCTCCTGTACAACTACAATAGCCTTGAAAAACTCTTGAGTATTTTAATGGGAATGTAATTAAAATTTTACAATGGTTTTTGAGTCATGAAAAAATGACATGATTGTGAAAACACTGAGAGATTTTGCAGCATGAGGGAAAGTTAGATACTAAGAGAGGGCAATGATTGCACTGCTGGTATAACTGGAAGCCCCATTGGTATGAAAGTTCACGGAAGGCTTCTTACAACCATAAATCTATTAAAACTCTTAAAATTGCCAGTACTTTACACTCACCCCCCTGGTTCAGGTGGACTGCCTGGACTCTACTGGACTTCACTGGACTCCAGTTGGACTATTATAACACTATTAATAATGTATGCTTGATTAATACTTTTCTTATCCAGTTCAAGCAAAGTCCAGGTGAGTCCACAGTTTAAATAGTCCAACTGGACTCCTATAATACTATTAATGATGTATGCTTTGTTAATACTCTTCTTATCCAGTTCAAGCAAAGCTCAGGTGAGTTCAAGTGGTTTAAATAGTCCAATTGGACTACTATAACACTATTAATAATATATACTTGATTAATACTCTTTTATCTGGTACAAGCAGAGTCTAGGTGAGTTTAAACAGTTCAAATAATCCAATTGGACTATTATGACACTATTAATAATGTATACTTAGTTAATACTTTTTTTATCTAGTCCAAGCAAAGTCCAGGTGAGTTCAAGCAGCTCAAATAGTCCAATTAGACTACTATAATACTATGGTAGGGTATACTTAGTTAATACTTTTCATATCTTAGTTCCAGCAAAGTCCAAATAAAGTTTGATCAGTTCAAATAGTTCAATCAGACTACCATAATATCATAATAGGATATACTTGATCAATACTTTTCTTACCCAGTTTTAGTGGAATCTAATAAAATCCAAGTTATTAAGTTCAAGCAATTTAAATGATCTGATCACACTATTATAATATTATAACAACATATATTTGATCAATACTTTTTCTATATAGTCTAAGTGAAGTTCAAGCATTTTAAACAGTCTGATCTAACTACTGTAATATTATAACAATATGTACTGAATCATGCTTATTTGGTTCAGTTTAAGTGAAGTTATAACAGACTAAATTAGATTAAATTATTATAAGATTATTACAACATATATTTGAACAATATCATTATAGATTCAAATAAAGTCTAAGTAGTCCAAGTGGAGTTTAAATAACATAAGTGGGATATAAGCATGAGTTCAAGTAGAATTTAAATGTAATACAAAATATTTATATATCATTTCTACTTACATATATATCCAATTCAACTAATATATACTTCTATTAAAAATAATCTATTATAGTACTTTATCTTTTAATCTTCCTCTTCACTTTCACTCTCTACAATAGTTTCTTTTTTAATTTTGTGGTTTTGTTTATTGATAACATATTTGGTGTGATAGAATAGCATTGTATGCAAAAACCACTTGAAGTTATTGGGTGTCATTCGTTTTAAAATAGATTCAAAGCCACCTAGCCATGAATTTAACTGTTCACAAGCCTAAAGTGCATTAGAAAGCAGATTGAAATAAAATAAATGCAAGTAACATACCTGTGTATTAAATGCTCGCTTATAATATGGTTTTCCATATTTATCATAATCTATACCAACAAGATTGGGAGCTGAACCATCTAATGGAGCAGGATTACACCATCTCTGACACATAGCATCTGAAACTTGATGATTCATATAATGATATGTATCAACAATAAATCTTGATTTTTTCCACTCTTCCCAACTTTTATTTTTAATTGCTGATCAAAGTACAAGACAAGCTTTATCAATGCATATATAAGTTGGTCTAGATTCTTCTGTTGGATAGACTGTTTTTAAAAAATCTAGAATCTGAGTGGCAGATTCTGATTTATCAAATAATTCCCATGCAATTACCACCCCACATGGAGCACATATTGTTTCTACACAATAAAATTGTGAAGGACCAAAATAGTGGTCCTTAGGTTTATTGAGAATGGTTTCTTCATCATGTGCCTGTGCATTCTGTGATATAGGTATTTGCCAAGGCATTTGTTCACCAACTTGTTGTAGCATTCATTTAACACCTAATAAATTGGCACAGCTATGGCTTTGAATATACTTTTTCCATTGTGGTTCATGCTGCTGACATGCTTGTGTTTCAGGTAATTTCTGATTCTGGCAAGTCTTCCAATGGCATTTAGAACCATACT
>JASFCW010000115.1:0-18737 GCA_036936985.1 Crucibulum cyathiforme
GCTCTAGCTCAGCTATCGGTAAATGTTGAATTATTCGTGTCACCGTCTGAAGAATAAACCACGACGTCTGGATGACGACCAGACTTTTCGAAATCATGTCACTTTTACTACGATCCTGTATTTCGTTTTCGCTTATTGTGGGGAATTCGATTTTGCCGCTTTCGCATAATGCCTCAAACTCTTCGTATGTGAGTGTGCGGGCTGGCTTTTCGCCTTCAACAAGCATGAAGCCTCCCATCTGTACGAAAAATCCGTGTGATAACGTCCAACCTCGTGCTAATGAACGTCAATTTTTATTACAAATATGTCGGACAAAATAAAACAGGACTTACATTGATATTTTCTTGAAATATGGCGAGCGCCCAGCCACTGCCTCAGCGCCCATGATAAAATCATCTCGGGTGCCATGAGAGCATAAAAACATATTTTGAGACGCCTTAAAGCCACTTTATACCAGCCGTCCTTTGTCACTTGAATATTAGGATGTAAAGCAATCCAGGTACAAGCAAAAATTGTCGCCAGACAGCTCCAAAGTATGTCCCAACCACTGCGTAAATTACCAATGTTTGGGCATCCGGCCTCTATGGACTCGGATATACCTGGAATGAGGGTAGTGGATGATAACTGTCCGTTGACTGGGGCACCTCGAGCACCGAGCTCCCTGCCCAGAAAAGCGGGGGAGAGAAAAATAAGCAACATGGTGAGATGACTCGCTTTAGGAATAAAGGCCTTATAAATAATCACACAGAAGCTGCGGTAACAAGCAAAGCGTGATGAGAGGAAAGTTCATCATTTCTAGAGATGCCCATAGACGGTTGAATTGATGTAATAGCAGTTCAAACGCGCATTGGCACACTACTTCCCATTGAAACTATTGATAATTATAGCCGTACTGTACCAAGAATTAGTAACACAAAGAGATGCCAAGAATAGACGCTTTACCATAGATCAAGACAAGGATCCGGAATGATTTGAAATGATCGAAATGATTATTGGACGCAGAAGCCTTTACCTGGGAGATGAAACCTGATGTTATGTCAGCAGGAGGCCATGATGAAAATTTCTTGCGGAGGAGTTCTCGTCGGGTTGACAAGGTATTTTACTACTGGGCAAGAACTCATCCCATTTTTATTTGCATTTATTTATGCTCATTTTGTGAGCAGCTCAAGAAACGCGTAATTTCACTTCGAATTATAAATAGAATGTTCACCTGGTTTCTGTGGCCCGTTAGGATAGGCGAGTGGACTCCGGCAATCCCGATGGTGATGCTTGTTACTTTTTCGCCCATTGTTCAACGTTGACCATTGCTTGTCGCTCTATCCTTGATAATCACTCATAGACTTGGCAAACAGTGACCAGAGGATCGCCACCTGTCCCTCCTCCGCGAACGAGATGTGCGTCAGTGCTTTCGGGAGGCTCGATCGCATCAATCGCCGAACTCGGCAACCTTGGCAAAACAGGAGGCAGGGCCTATGCGATCATCAGGTGTGTAACTCAACTCTCTTCAGATACCCACTCCCGCCGTCAGCAAGTGATATTGATTATCGTTACGAGCATCTTCCTGCCCTGCAACAGTCATCCGCTCGAACTTCAAGTAACAGGCCCTATCGAATAGTAGTTTTCGACTTTTCAACTGCTCATACCATCTTAGAAGGACGCAGAACCGTTTTCCTCACCCAAATTATATCTCAAGCTTGTCATACCGCCTACCTATCGCGGCATACCTACCACCGTAATCAAAACCGAAGGTTTCCGACAGATCAGCATCGACATGAACTGCCACATGTGGTGAGGCCAATGCGTATGCGGAAAGAGCTGCGATGTTTGTTTCAATCGTAATTGACATGCGTACACATCGCGGCTGATAAACATGGCAGACAACGTTGAAGATATGCACTGCACATTCATTGCATGTGGCACCTGTTATTGAACGACCTGCAAAGGCGACACCGATAAATGGTAGTGATACGCCGGCTCAGGCTTTTCCAGAATGCAAGCCAGGCTAGCAGTGAGTGCAACGGGTTCCCAAACAGAGGCTCGGGTTTGATAGTCAACGGGAGACTGGCATCGGAGTTGAACATAACGAGATGGTTCTTTCTACATGTGAGTGGTAGAACTAGAGCGTGGTGAAGGCCGGAAGTCCGAGTTCGATATACCCCTCTGCTATTCGGCTAGAGACTACATTACAATTCGCGGTCTAAATGGTACAGTAATCTATTCTTTCTTTCTCAGCTTAAAGTCTGAGTGCTAGACTCGTATTTCTCATTGCAGCTAATGGATATAAAATTAACTGATCTCATACATAAAATGATATGATATATCATACATTGAAGTTCGGTGGATCTGTTATATGGTTATTTGAACTTCAAGTTAAGCATATATCGCGCTGAAAGATACTAAAATAATACTCCTTGGGGAAGATATGGTTCCCCCAATGACTTGAGCTCTTCTGCAGTGAGCTTGACATTGATGGCACCTGAATAGTTGAGACTCCATGAATACAGAAAATAAGATGAACCAACTGCCAACGTACCAAGCAGATCATACAGATTGGCGAGGGAAGAGGTACCCACTATAGGCGCGGACACCCCTATTGCGAGAAATAGGATGATTAGACTAATAAAATTGAGAGCAAAGGGTAAAATACAGACCACCACGCTGCATAACCCATGCCAAAGCTACCTGAGCCATGCTTATTCCCTTCTCTTTGGCGATTTTCTCTACTCTTAAAGTCATATTCCTAGTTAGCCACCCAATTATTAAAGCGAAAGTGAAGAGGGTGATGCACACCGATCAACAATCTCTTCTGTCCCCTTATTCCTTCCGTACCCGTTAATCAGCCGATCCACTTCACCACGTGATGTAGCTGTGGATTTGGCAAAAGGACGGGAGAGTAGACCGCGGGCTAGTGGAGACCATGGGATACACCCGACGCTGAAGTGCTATTGAAGAGAGTAAGAGTGAAAAAGGGTGACTTCAAATACTCGAGAGAAGGGTGGGGAGACAAACTTTGAGAGTGGGGAACATTTCCCGCTCCTCTTCGCGATAAACTAAGTTGTAATGATTTTGCATCGAGATGAATGGGGTAAGATGGTTATTGATCGCATAGTCTATCGTCTAATCGTCAGTGCCCATGCTTGACCGAATCATGTTATAGAGAGACAAGTACTTTGCATCATACTAACTATTTTAAGGAGCATCATTCAAGTCAGATATTGATTAAATAAAATAACAGATAAATAAACATACACTGCCATGCATAACACGAAGACATCCCGACGTAGCGAACCCAACCAGCTTTTACTACGTCATGGAGAGCTTGCATCTAAGCGAGGTGCAGTCCGGGATCCGTAAGCTTCACACGCACCGAAGAAAAGACAAGAATTACATACAGTTTCTTCGATGGGTGTGTCGTTATCGAATCGATGACCTATCCGAGAGTCAGAGATTGAATAGAAGTAAAAGGAAGGAAAGACAGATCACATTGCAGAACGTCAATATACTCCAATTTCAGCCGCTCGAGGGATTGTTTAACGGATTCGAATATGTGCTGTCGTCAATAAGAGAAATTAGTGTTGATATTTAACATTAAGGATGAAGGCTTGCCTTTCGACTCAAACCATGTTGGTTCACATATCCTACCTCGTCCGCATTTCCGGCGGCTGCGACGTTGGTCATATCCTTAGCGACGGGGAAGAATACCTATCGGTGAACATCCCGTGTGTCAGCAGACAAAGACCAAAGACGAAAAGAGCTATTACCTTGGTCATTACCACTATCTCATCTCGAGGAAGGCTGAGCTGACTGATTGCTTTCCCAAGAATTGTTTCAGAGATACCGTTGGAGTATACCTGCGTGATTATCGTTGCATCGTGAGGGAAGAAGTGGAGTCTAGGGCATAGAGAGATGAGATACATTAGCGGTATCGAAGGCGTTAACACCCGCTTCGTATCTGTTTTCATCCAGTCTGTCGTTAGCTCTACAATTTAGATCAAATCAAGAAACATACGCGACTTTAATATGCTCGATGCTCTCCTCCTCTGACAGCACCCACTTCTGCCACTCTGGCGAGCCGTATGACATACACCCCAGGATTATCTTGGATACTTTCAGCCCAGAGTTTCCAAGCCGAACTACGATCGGAGTAAGCCTATTGTAGAGGTAATGATAGAGCAAAAAGAGGAAAAAAGGCTCACCATACGGAATGGTTTTCTTCTTCAGATTTGCCTCTAACGATGCCATTTCTGCTTGAAGTTCCGTTTATGAAAAGTAGTAAGCTATACTGAGGTGATTCCTGGCGATGTTGAGAGAGAGGAAGAGCGATAAGATCGAGGACACTCCATTTTCGACGCTTTATAAGCATCGGAGACAAGAACATAGATGTTCATCCGACTCAGATGATAGTATTAATGAGATCGGCGTTTTCCCAGAGTTTCTCAGTCCTAATCCGGTCTCTGGTCCAGCGAGTCTGAATTGTCACTTGAAGGAAGCTCTCCCTCTGGCTCTCTGGGAATGTATATATCTATTCCATATCTGAGATTTCAAAAGTGTACTGATCAATTCGGTAGTATTGAGATTCGAATGCCTGGTTGGACCGTGTCTCCAGACCGATGCGATCACATGATCACACGAGGGACAGCATACTGATGCAGCGAGAACTTGAGTCGAAGCCTTCGAGCGAGTTTCAGAATAATGAGCTAGTGAGAAGCTCCTAGATTTTCTGGAAACGGGGGTTTCTCAATAGAATTATACCCTCAAATGACCTCATGGTGACAGCAGAAAGCAAGGTGGTGTATTCCGATCACAACCAGCCACAACCGCCAGCGCATCTAAATAGAAGACAATGGTGCCAGGTGGATAGCTTTATCGCTTAGATAGTTATTACTCTGGGGAGGCTCTCCAAGAACGTACAGAAAGTTTTTATGATTAAATGAATAGCCTCTCAGATATTTGTACGAGGATATCAGAAGTATTCGTACACCAAGTATATATGGACTTCCAACACAACTATCAATGATTCACCCAGAGCGCAGAGGAAAGGGGTAAAGAAAAATACAGAGGAAGTATAAAGGAAGGAAATACAGCGTGGGAGGAATTAAGAACGATTATACAACGAAGAAGACTAACACAAGAGTCCTCAGTCTTTCTCGGAGTCGACGTGACCCTCCTGCATATTATTGAGCGCGTCTTCCTGAGCGTCGAGGTGACGAGTGGTAAGCCAGAAGATAAAGCCACCGATGGCAGCGAGCACAGCCATAGTGCCGTAGTTCCACACCAAAAGTGGATCGGTTGATAGGGCTGTTAACGATGAACACATGTTAGACTGCTAACAAACAATAAGCCGGACGACATGCTGATACTCACAAACGAAGGCTTCTCCAAGAGCTGAAGATATCGCTGACATGAACAAGAAGATGGACATGACAAGCGAGCGCATGTTCTTCGGAGCTTTGGTGAATGCATATTCAAGACCGGTGATAGATGCTAGGATCTCGCTGAAGGCTATGAGAACATAACTTAAGGAGTAGTGGATGGGAATAAGCAAATGCATTGAAATGAATATATAGGTGGTACATACGCGCCAGTCTGGATCCATACGTTGAGTGGAGAAACCCCATCGCAGGTTGCAGCTTCATAGTGGCATGGATTACTCTTGTAGATGTTATGTTGGACGACTAAGCATTTAAAGCATCAGATTGATGTGTGCCAAATGAACGAGGTGAGATAAATGTACCAGCAGCCCAGACCATAGCCAACGCCCCGGTAATGAAGCCTGCTGTAATCCTCTTGAGGGCAGTGAAGTTCAGGCCCATACGACGGAGACCAGGATAGAGCTGTGAATGGCTAATGTGAGCATGAGCTTGTCGTAACATTGAAAGAGTACTCACGAGAATGTCAAAGATAGGGATAAAGATGATAAGAGCGAACGGATCTAAGTTCGACAGAACGTCGTTGGGGATACCATGCGTCGACATGGTGGCAGCTTGAGACGTCAGATTATTGTTCAGTTGGTTATATGTGAGCCCTATCAAACCACGCGTCGGCTGTTGGAACTGCGAAGGAACCCAAAAGATACTCACAGTACAACGGGAACCAGCAGAACACTCCACAGGCCTTGACGCCTCTCTTCAGTTCCTCGACCCACTGATCATCGAAATTCATCCATTTGGGCTTCTCGCTCTCCCTTCCGACGAAGTTACTAGGTTTAACACGATCCCAGAAGTCTGGGGCGTTGAAGTTGCGGAAGAGATGTACAGGGTTCCAGCTCCATCGTCCTCGAGCAGCGTAACGCCAGGCACGAAGAGCAGTGGCGAGGACAGAGCCTGTGGGTGGTGATCGTACGTAGCGGTTGCGACCGACCCACAGAACGATGGGACAGAAAAGGAAGACCATGGTAGGGAGAGTAAAGGCGAGCCAGAATCCGACGAACTGGATGGAGATTAGTCAGTGGAGAGACGAGGGCGAAAGGACGAGGATCTTACCTTCTCCGAGTACGTCATGGTAATCTGGCCAACAAGGGCTCCAATGTTGATGAAAAAGTAGAAGTACTATAAGGATATCGTCAGAAATAGAAAAGAATGGGTGATTAAAAGTTAGTGCACACCATATAGACTCTAGAGACAGTGAGTGTCGGATCGACGATCACCCTCTCTCCAGACTTCGTGGTGATAACAAAGAGCTTCGTACGCTTATACTGTTCAGCGACGAGCGGAGAAATATTTGCCTTGAAAAGGCCGGTGCCTGTGAAAAATCTGTTAGCACGCTGAAAAGACTCAGGAGGCCGAAGTTCAACTAACCAAAGCCCATAACAAGTAACGCAACCGCAAAAGCACCAGCTGCACTCTGATGTTCTATGACACCAGGAACGGCGGCAACGATGAGGATGATATGCCCAACAAGGGCGATGATGACAGCGATACATATTGTGTTGAAACGACCGAGGTAGGTGTCGGCAATGTAGGCTCCCAGAAGCGGGGTAACGTAGCACCTAAAGTATGAGACCATCAGAGCAAATAGTACAATAAGATAGAGAACAACGAACCAAAACTGGTAGAACGTTGTAAGTCCAGTAGAGGCTTGTTGGCCTAGGTTGAGGGCGCCTGATTGGCCACTAGCCCCTCCAGCGCCTGTATGCGAGCCGTCGGGCAGAGGTTGTTGGATGAAGTTTGTCTATACATACGTTAGGTGTAGGACGCGGGTTCATTCGCGAGAGAAGACATACGAAAACAACGCTCGAACCGTAAAACTAGGAATAGGCAAAGTCAATATTGAGTAAGTGAAGATCTCGAAGAGTAGGTACTCACTGAGAAGCGTTCAGCTAATTCGACGAACGCAATCACTAAAATAGAATAAAAAGTAAATCAATATCCAGAGTGAGTATGAATAACGTGAAAGGTAACTAAACGCACGGTAAGCAGCCCAAGGAATCTTATCTGCTACCCGCCTGAGTGTGGCCCGCTCCTCGTCCGTTGGGAACTCCAATCCATCATGAATACCATCGGGCTCATGTTCGAAAGCATCGGGGCCAGCAATCTCGAAGTCTGACAGATGCTTGACTTTCTTCTCGTCTTCAAAGGCAATTTGCTTGACCTCAGTGACTGCAGCAAAGGCCTGGTCGTCATGTTGTATGCCCGCCATTGAGGGCGTAGAGATGGAGATGTGAGACTAGGATATGAAGAAGTGAAAGCGACTTCTAGACAGGCTAAGGGGTTAAAAATCTGTCGCTTTGGTGGTGGTGTCGATGTGGTGAAGATAGACGTCGTAGCTCTGGCCGAGCTCCAGCTTCTCATGTTATAAGAAGGATTGGCGATTAGCATATGGTGCAATGGGGAGTATTCCTGTTTTAGAACGCAATGATGACAAGTCCTGACAAATCGCAGAAAACGCTTCCATCGCCAAAACATCTGTATTCGTTCTTCTATCGGAGCTATCATTGGGCTGTTTCGACATCGTTGGGAGAGTTCACTGAATACCCTCAGAATATGTTCACGCCATTATTGTCGTCGATTCCACCATCCAGGCGACAGACGATAAGAAACATTTCAGTCGTTATCTGCTGCTGAATACAGGATGGAGCCCAAATGTCTGAGGTCGATCGCGACAGACCTAGAGTGCTTGAAGGGACCAAATTTTACGCGGGAACATGGATGACGTCACGAGGACATTGGCGTAGATCTATTTTTGGAAACGGAGATATAAAACAGTTCACGATTTTGCTGTTCATTGGCTCGAATTCAACGGGCTTCCCCGCTGCCCATGATTACTGCTAGAAGGGATACGGGCATGTAACGGCTTACTCACCTGAATGCATTAGATTCTAGATCAGTCTAGATCCATGGTCTTTGGACACTACGGACAGAGTCCAATACACCTCGAACCCTTAGATAACATGAGCTCGGATAACTCGGATACCTGTTATAGGGACTAAATTACCTGACTGCTAACACAATTTCGTAGTTGGATAGATGCGACGTGAATGACGTTTTCCTTGACTCGATGGGGATTATGAGAAGAGCAGGGCTTGGGCCAGATCGACGTGGATGTGGAATACGGTACCATGGCCGCATGATACACGGCCGATTTCCGGAGAAGGGGAATGTTGAAAGACCTAGTAGACGTCCGAGCAGGAGCTGCGCAACTTGATTATCGGTAATACTTTTTCGTGCCCCATCAGTCGATCGCTCATTGGAGTAAGGTGAGTTGAATAAGTATGTAGAACGAAGCTTAACTGGGGTAAAAGTATTTTTAGAAAATAAGGGGTAAAGGAACGAACAAAGAACACACGAGTTACGATAACGCATGCCAGATGTTTGTCAAATAGAATATCGACTGAAGGAGATATAAAGAACCGAGGACTTGAGTTATGTGTCGTGCTATACTTAGGAGCATAAACACCTCGCAAATTTTCAGAGAATGATCGATTTCGACGCTGATCTAAAATTAGACTTTCGAATCATTAATTCTATAATTACCAGCAAGAGGTACGAGACCTACCTCAGACGTTGTATAGACCTACATGATTCGTCCTCTATAATTCGACTGCTTCTTGAGGCGAAGGCGCTTCCAAGTGAGATGTATTCATTAGAGAAAGCCTTCACCTCCACGAAAAATCAGAGATAAGAGTAAAAGTTAGAGTGTTTATTGTAAGGAACGAGACATTTCCTGCAGTAATCTCATTTTCCAAGAAGTGGAGCACGACCCGAAGCCCGTCAGCCCC
Organism: Crucibulum cyathiforme; assembly: GCA_036936985.1. Classification (NCBI taxonomy): domain Eukaryota; kingdom Fungi; phylum Basidiomycota; class Agaricomycetes; order Agaricales; family Nidulariaceae; genus Crucibulum; species Crucibulum cyathiforme. Next base: position 9,218 of record JASFCW010000115.1, read on the forward strand.
GGGACCATCTGAGCCCCATGAACGGTTCGTGAAAAGCACGAACGTCAGAGCATTTCATAACTCGCCCGCTATAACCACAACCTTGATCGAAACGTCGAACATAATCGCCGTCTACAGCGATTCTGCCATAGGAAGCAACAAGACGTCCACGGAAAGTATCCTAACGGATGACGGCCCTACGTCTACGAGAACGAATTAACCAGTGATACAGACCAGTCGGTTCCCCTTGTACACATGCGGAAATCATAACAAGAGAGTGGAGGGAGAAGATGCTAGAGAAGGTGGAGAAACTAGGGAAAGACCTGAGCTGGGCGGTGAATGAGGCCTCGAGAATTCGAAGCAATACCCTGAGGAGCGAGAACGAGTCCCTCAAGTCCAACGAAATCCTGCGTCAAAGTGAGCACATACTTGGTAAAACGAGGTATTAAAATGGCATTGCTTACTATTTAAATAAGGTAGAACAAGAAGAACAGCTGTGGATGAAGGTATGACGTAAGACTCCGTTTAGAAAAGCCTGCGATGAGGGGAGTTCGGCGATGCTGGCTGGTTCGAGGCCTTTACCGAAGCTAGAAGATAAGAGCGTGTAGAGCATCCACGATGGTACATATGCCCGAGAGGGAACTTGGATATAAGATGAATCCTATCATACGAGAGTTTTGAAGAATTGCGATTGGATTTAAATACAAATGAGGGTATCGATGCATTGAAGGAACACGTAAGTCCCCGGTACGAATCGCGAGGTCACTCATGATCTGAATGGAGCGAAGACGTCGCCGACTTGAGCTTCGGAGAGCTATATGAGCGCTGACCACGAATATAGCAATAGCAACTTTTGGCGAGGTTAGTGGTGGGTGCGACGCGTCAAGTCTTGAATATGAGGTTCCTTAGCAGTGCGAAGGATAGTTAGCGAAGTTGAAGAGGTATAGAGCAGAGGACCGTATGTACCTCCTCTTACTTGGAAAACGCGTCCGTTCAATCCACTTCTTCCACCTCTCTCAGAGTTTCTTTCTTCTTGCTCTTTCCCTTCTTCTTCTTCGATGAGCTTCTTGCCTCCTCTTCTTGTTCACGCTCCATCTCCCTGGCACTCATTTCCTGTCGTAGCTTCTCCATCATCTCATCCTTCTCTTTAGCACGCTGTTCCTCCTTCTCCTCCTCGCGATTTTTCTCCATTTCTCTTAACAGCGGATCCAAAATGTCGTTGAAAAAGTACTGCAGGCCAACCCAGCCCATCCGGACCGCCCACATGAAGAAGTGGATGTAGAATCCCACCCACGCTACCGCCTTCACCGCTACTATGATGATTCGCACGACTGGGACGAGGACCTTGAACCCGAAATAGACACATATGAGCGAGGCTATTCCAAAGCGAGCGCGTCGGTAGAGGTAGCTAACGAGAAGAAGGACGGAGAGGATGGCTAGTTGGGTGAAGAGAGAGTATTTGTGAATGAACGGAAGATGGAGGAAGGGCGGCCAGCGCAGCCACGACAGCAAAAACATGCCGGACGTCGTTCAGAACTACGAGCAAAATGGGGAGCTTGTCATCAATGCACGTGTGAAATTTCGAGTCTATGATTGATGGCGCCAGTCACGTTATCGACGCGAGTGCTCAGCGGGCGATAATGACGTTACGCGTCAACTTACTCTCGACCGATCCTTAGATGTGTTTTGCGTTTTGAGAGAGAGTATCATTCAATTAAAGGGAGGGACAATTCAATTATTCATTTCAATCATTTTTGGACAATCATATATGCTCATTACAGAACGAAACAGCACCTATCCTCCGATGTTACGATAGCCATCTAATAAGCTTTCTCCGTGGCGACATGCCCAGCAGCCATGTTATTGAGGCGATCTTCTTGCGAGTCGAGCTTCCTAACGCTAAGCCAGAAGACTACTCCGGCAACACCGGCCAAGACCGCCATGGTACCGTAGTTCCAGACGAGGAGGGGGTCAGCAGAGAGGGCTGTAACGAATAAGTAAATCAAGATGATTGTTGAATACATGAACAAAAATACTCACAGACGAAGGCCTCTCCCAAAGCAGACGCAAGAGCAGAAGTGAACAAGAAGATAGACATGACCAACGAACGCATATTCGTCGGTGCTTTCGTGAAGGCATACTCGAGACCAGTGATAGAAGCGAAGATCTCGCTGAACGCGATGAGTACGTATGATCCCGTCTGGATCCAAACGTTGAGAGGAGACACAATGGGATTGCCATCAGCATCCTCGCAGGTCGCTGCTCGGTCACCACATTGGTTGGTTTTGTAGATGTAGTGCTGGACGACAGCGGCCCAGATCATGGCTGCTGCGCCAGTGAAGAAGCCGGCAGTGATCTTCTTGAGTGCAGAGAAGTTGACTCCCCATTTGCGGAGTGCGGGGTAGAACTGCTTGTAGATGAGTATTCGTTACAGGGAGAGGAATGGTAAGTAGCTTACGATCAGATCGCACAAAGGGATGAAGATGATCAGAGCGAAAGGGTCGAGGTTAGATAGAACGTCATTGGGAAGACCGTTGGTGACCATGGTGGCGGCTTGGGACGTCAGGTTGTTGTTAAGTTGGTTATATGTGAGCCCTGAACAATTTTATCAGTTTACCGCTTTGAACTGATCATAAACAAAGGACGCACAGTATATAGGGAACCAGCAGAACACTCCACAAGCCTTCAAACCCCTCTTAACCTCGTCAACCCACTGGTCGTCGAAGTTCATCCACTTGGGCTTGGTCTCACCAGTATGCCTGCTGGGCTTCGCATTTTCCCAGAAATCAGGGGCGGTGAGGTTGCGCACGGTAGTGACAGGGTTCCAGGACCAGCGGCCTCGAGCAGCGTACCTCCATAGACGGACGGCAGTAGCAAGAACAGAGCCGGTGGGTGGGGAACGCACGTAACGGTTACGGCCGATGTACAGGACGATGGGGCACAGTAGGAAAATTACTGTAGGGAGGGTGTAGGCGAGCCAGAATCCGACGTACTATGAGATCGTGATTAGGTATGGAAGTAAGGAGAGAAGGGAAGTGGTATACCTTTTCAGAATAAGTCATTCCGATCTGTCCAACTAGAGCTCCAATATTGATGAAAAGATAGAAGTACTACACCATTTTATCAGTTCCTCGAACATAGCCTCAGATCGACTCAAACGCACCATATATACTCGGGAAACGGTCAATGCCGGATCCACAATAACCCTCTCTCCGCTCTTCGTGGTAGAAACAAACAGCTTGGTACGCTTGTACTGCTCAGCGACAAGGGGGGAGATATTACTCTTGAACAGTCCAGTTCCCAAGCCCATAACGATAAGAGCAATGGCGAAAGCACCAGCAGCACTCTTATGTTCAATAACTCCCGGGACGGCGGAAATGATGAGGATAATGTGGCCAATGAGGGCAATGAAAACAGCGATACAGATGGTGTTGAATCGTCCAAGATGAGCATCGGCGATGTAGGCACCAAGGAGGGGAGTTACGTAGCACCTGTACAAGGGGATGATAGTTTAGCATGAGGAGGGTAGGGGGATAGTAAGGAATACATACCAGAACTGGTAGAATGTTGTCAAACCCGTAGACGCGCGCTGACCGAGGCCGAGTGCGCCAGATTGACCAAGTAGGAATCCAGCTCCAGTGTGCGAGCCCTTGGGAAGAGGTTGTTGGATGAAGTTGGTCTGAAAGAGTTATGTAAGTTTTAATTTACGGATAGGACGGATATTGAAACGTACAAAGACGACCGAGGAGCCGTAGAACTGGTTAATAGAAAGTTTAATTAATCACGGGATAAATCGGTGGATTTAAAGTATACACACCGAGAAACGTTCAGCGAGCTCGACGAACGCAATCACTAAAAAATAAGAAAATTTAAATTAATATCTAGGCAACGACAAAGTGCCAGTACGACGTACGATATGCATTCCAAGGAATTTTATCAGCCACTCTCCTCAACGTCGCCCGCTCTTCCTCAGTGGGGAACTCCAATCCATAGTGCACATCATCAACGCCGAGCTCTGATGAGTCGGAGTGGTTAATATGCGAGTCAGCGAGCTCGCTCTTCTCCTTATAATCGTCGTGTCGCGCGAGCTCAGCAGTAGCTGCGATATCAACGTCTTGCTGAAGTCCAGCCATTTCACTTCACTAATGTGAGAAGTCGAAGTAGTGGCAGAGGCAAGGAGAAGGCAGGGGGTGGTCGTTCTTAGACGAGAGGCCAACAAAACCCACTGACAGATGGGCTCCATCTTATAAGACTCGGATTCTGGTGCCTTTTTCGAGAGCCGTTTTAACACTGGTGCGTACATGTGATGAAGATGGATCTTGTCTATGCTTCAGCTAAAAATACGACGTACATGCTAACCATGATACCCAAGCGGTGCATTGTGATTGGTCCATTATTCGTTCCGAGCGGCCAGGACCATGCAGATAAGCTATTAAAAGAACTGAACTGTATGTTCGCTAGCGGGGAAATCATAGAGCATGAGAAGTGAAGCATGTGGACATGCCAATTTTCATGAAGAGAAGTGGCATTTTGAGTTCAACAGGGCGTATTTGCGAACTGTTCCGAGATGTCACTGAATGGGAAGAAATGGTTGCTTTGGAGAGGAGAGCTTCCGCGCAATTGAAGGCTTCTGGCTTGGCATTTAGAATCTGGAAAGATATAAATAAATGGAAGAGATTAGGTGGCAGTTCCTAGTCGTAAAACTTCAATGAGATACGGCCAGCTCAGCCTAGCCAGCATTCCACTATCAAAAATCCGGAAGCGACGTGAACCGAACGGCGTCGTTTATAATCGACAATCTATGACCTAAAGGTATATAAAAATCAGATAGCGATGGCAGATTTTAGATGTATAACACCTTACCTGCTCTCGTGACACCTGGAGAACAGCATCTGATATCCAGCACAATAAATGTCGGGATCGCGCCACTGCACCACTGAGCGCCCGTCGTTGCATTTTGACGTAGTTTTTGCTATCTGGGACACATGTACAGCGCCTTAAAGCCATTGTTCCTAGAAACAAATATCCTTTTGGAACGGACAGTGCCCGCCCAAGGAGGCGGGTTAAAAAGCAGAGATACCCGAAAATAAACAACGAACGACCGCCACGGAGAAATCAACAATGGATTGGATCGCGCTCTGGATATCTTGTCTGCTTTGATGAAAATGATTTGTACAAACACTCTTTGATTTCCATATCGACTGGTTTCTGCCTTCAAAGTACTTAGTCTGATTCCGAGTGCTCTCCTGCCAATTGCGATTATCGTGCTTATGGCTTTTAGAGTCTTCTTGTTGAAAAATGCCTTGAAAAACGAAACTTTCAAGCATCATATCAAAACAGGAATACGAAATGGATAATGTAGAGGCTTTCCAACATCACGGTCGTTCATGCCGTGGCTGGGTTTAGGAAGAAGACAGGGCCTGGTGACATCAGCAGGCGTGAGAAGGCGGAGTTCGGGGAATGGCAATGCCGTGACTGACCGACCTGCGTGGCCCTTCCACCTTGCTTCCAGCATTGATGTCACCTTGACAAATCCGGCTCGACTCTCTTTCCTAATTTCTCAATCATGGTCTCCTCAACCCAGGCAAATGCCCATAAGATATAACCATTGGCGATGTACACTTAATAGATATGAATATAGAGTAATAACCTTCTCGCCTACGGACAAGTTCCAACTTCGCAGCTCGCTCTAGCTCGCATGCTTCTTGAAATCCTCCAGGGAGTGCCGCTTAGAGGATAAATCGAGGATAAGCACACGGGCGAACCATCGACATTTCGTCCATCTGACCTACAGTTCTGTCTCTCAGCCTTGTAGAAGCCGTACTAATTAATACCTCGAGTGGTGCTGTTACCGCATAACATGATTTGACCATGTGAAGGACACTGAGCGCGCAAGTGTTTGAGAGTGACTACCAGATAGTTGAACAACTAAATGTGCACTAAAGAGGGAAGAATCAGCCCTATGATTAAGAAAAGAAAAGGAATGAAACGAAGAACGTACCGACATGTTGCGTCGCGGAAACTCTTTCACATGTGTTAACCCCGCCCCCGTCCTAACCCGCCCACATAAGCCCTTACGAGGCCAAACCCTTCTCCTTCTCACCAATTCTTTCCTCCTCATCCAATCTTTCCTCCGTAGGCAACTCAACCAGCCTCAAACACGTTCCTATCATAATCCCCATTCCAAGAAGAACAAAGACGCATGTAGCGCAGATGACGGTGTACCACCACAAACTCCATGCTGTGATAACGTTGCTTGATGATGTGGGGACGAAATATCGGAGGACTACGCTCAGGATGAGGTAGGAGAGGCAGATGGTGATGAGGAACTCGCGTGTGACATGTATAAGGGTGGAGGATTGCATTGACGTTATGGAGGGTATCACAGCCGGTGTTGAGAAGGGCACTGAAGAACAGGAAGTAGACTTGAAAAGAATGTAAGACGGTGATGGAGGAGTGCTGAGGAACCTACGTGAGCCCTCCCTCTCTATATAGACATCGAGCAACTGAGGATCCGGGAACTCATCAAAACATCAATTATTCAGGAACGCACAGCCCAGAATCAGAATTGGTCTTCTCGCGTAGGAAAATCATTCAAGGCGAACGCTATTCGAGTCCTTGCACCATCTCAAGTATCAGATACATCATCATATCAAAGCTACCCTACATAGCCACCCGCCTCCAAACCCTACACTAGTGCAATCCCACCTAGACTTTTCATTACCGTCCGCAAAAGAAAACGAGGAAGATAAGTACGAAGGCTGAGCATACTTAGCGCTCACCCGCGCGTGGATAAGTCTAGACCGGACATCTGATACAGACACGTCCATGTATCAGTCAAATCACCTGTCAAACCACCAGCTATGATCTTGTTCGACGAAGCCGGGATATAATTTGTCAATACCTGACTGGATTCCCAGTAGATATCGAATGATCTGACGAGTCCATCTATGGCTGTATGGATCTGTCGACGGATATCTGACATGCCGTCGATTGAATGAATGTCAGCGGTGTGACTTTCGGAATAAGCGCCCCTTTTCGGGGATCGTCTGCTGGAGAAGCATCGCGTACAGGAAACGCGTCGCGTGGTTCGAATAGAACCTGGGCAATAGATCCCGCCGAAGAACATCCAAGGATAGTGAGCGTTGTTGAACCTTGCATATGAAGGTCTCTGAAGTCGTCGTCAAACGGAAAGGGAATGGGTTCGGGATAATCTACGACGGCGTTTCCTATGAACAACGCGTTTTGGATAAGAATAAGATGGGACGCACCACTCAGCCTCCGTCGGACGTCCGTCGTCTAGAATAGTTTTCAAGTTCCTTTCTCCATGAGATTTCCCTTCTCCACATCCACCGCCGGCTGCATATGTCTCCCCCCTCGTGTCACGAAGTATAGCCCCCGCCAAAGTATCACTAGTCCGCCCAAACATGCGTATACGATACCAGCCGCGATGACGGTGTATCGTCCTATATCGAGGGGCGTGAGTCTTGTTATAAATAAGAGGGTTTTTCTCGAGAGCGATTCAAGCTCAGCGGATTGAAGGAGAGGCAGGATAATAGGGAGAACCGAGAAAAGCCCAGTAAGGAGAACGTAGACTGTGCAGGTGGTTATAAGGAACTCGCGAGTCATAGTACGCAAGGAGCAAGGAAGTGACGGTGGTTGCTTGTTAACAGTAATTGAATCCATAGAGTATATGGGTGTGGTAGAGAGCGTGGGTCGTCCCATGGCCGGACGTGCAGGAGCTGGGGTATAAGTACCAAAAACGCGGGAGATAGGAGACAAATGTACTCAGACCCGAGACAGACGTTCTTATATACCTCCCGAATTCATCTAGGCACCGTGCCAGGACCGACTTTGGGACTTCGACTGAATTCCTGTCACGGGTGAACAGGTGACTGGTGTCTAGTCGTGCGGCGTGCCCGCCCAAGTCTAGCTTGACGTGGGTTGTGAGTTAGCGTGACATCCTCGAGTATGTTTGACCTCGCACTCTAGTCCTTGGCCAGGAGATTCTGAGAGTTGTTGAAGTTTCGGATGCGTCCCGACTTTATTTCCTTGTTCGGAAGCGACGGCCGTAGAACCTCGTAGAACTCGCATCGCGTACCTGATGATGAGACCCCAACTCCGCTTCGTTTAGTCACTTTGATGCCCGTAAAATTGGCCGACCTTCATTGCAAATCGTGGTAAAAACACTTCAAACGTGCTTCAAACTGCAATCAATGCTTTACTTTCTAACTACCAATTGACAAATACCCGAGTTTCAGGGTTCCCTGGCCTGACCATTTCACGAAGCTACGAAGTTAAAGCAGCCAGCGCGGCGTTATAAATTACAATGCACAGATTCTGAGTCGTCGTGATTTGATTCAACTGTTCCACCTACAAACTATTAATAACCCTTGTTAAAATAAGAAGAAAGCATACAGGAATAATCGGTCCCCAGACGCCGTTACCAAGTGCAAAAGCGTAATCAAATCTGCGTATAGCGTCTTCACGTCTTGTAAAATCAACGCCGGGATACTACCGACTGGGAGCGCCTGGAATGCCGCTTTCTTCATCCCAAGCACCTGAATTACATCACAGAGGAGAGCCAGAAGAGCTTCGATTGCTGCTGCAAGCGCGGCTGCTTCTCCTGAAGAGAGTGGACATCCGGCCTGCGTGGATTTTAATATGGATTTAAGGATAGAAAATGCATGATAAAGAGATCACTTGTATATCCGAAATTACTTTCTCAACAACAGTATTAAGATTGAGAAGGGAGTTATGCAAAGCCTCAATGAAAATGAAATGCGTGATGAACGATATCGGAATATCATATGGAAGTATAATTCATACCAATGCTTGGGTTAAAGTCAATCCGGCGTTTGGGACATCGACTGCAGCGTTATGTGCGGCAGTGACCATGGAGCCAAGGGCTTGGATATCGGATTGTTCTTGCGCTACTGTAGTGCATCTAGTGGTCAATCTTAAGGACCTCGCAGAGAACCCAAAAAGAACGAAGAAGAAAATAAAAGATAATGAGTTGGGGAATTTCATAGCAATTTTTTTACTCTAAGTACATACGATTCTCGGGAGCTTAAATATGTTTTGAGGAGCCGGTGATCCTAGGACTGTCAAGTCAAGCCATAGACGCAAATGGAATCAAAGTCGACACTCTGCACAAGATCTGACATAACTATGATAGAAATGTACTGGACAATAATGAGCTGAAATATGAACCTAACAGCTGACTACCGGCGGCGTTGATCCTGTTGAGGTTTGATGGTATTAAAACGAAGAAGCTTGTGCTGCGGGTGCTATTCGCTGAGAGGGGTCTTCTTGTGTTTCTTGAACACCCAGGATGCATTGCGAATGTTGAATGACCGAAGAGAAGTAACAATCGACACTTTGATCAAGTATAGTCGGTACACTCTTAGATATACTAATATTGATTATAACATGAGCGTGGTTAAAAGCGAGCATATCGGAATTGAGAATGCTGTCAAATTAGAAATCTGATACAGGCATGAGATTAAGTCGTGCGCAGGCTGTAATCCGCGGTCATGGG
>JASFCW010000116.1:0-18588 GCA_036936985.1 Crucibulum cyathiforme
CAATGAGATGCTAGCATCCTCCTTCATCTTCTCCTCCGTTCCTGCAGTAGCGTCTGGCTCGGTACCCTGCGTCACATTGCCCTCGCCCTCCGCAGCGCCTCCTACCCCATTCTCAGCTTCGTTTTTCACCTCATCAACTGCTTCCTCGACTTTCGCCTCCTCGATTACATCCTCCACCACTTCCTCGTCCTTCGCCTCCGCATCCACTTCCTCCGCCTTCACAACCTCAGGCTCCCGCTGCTTCTGCTTACTGCTTCCCCTTTTTGTTTCTTTGCCCCGCTTTCTGTTTGTTGTTGCTGATAGGGGTGCTGGGGCGGAAGGGGTCGTCGGGGGTTTCGATGGCGGGGGTGGAGTTGCCGTTGCCATTGGCGTGGGCGGAGCCGTTGTTGCCATTGGTAAGGGTGGAGTTGCCGTTTGCTGCTGTGGGGTCATCGACGTCTCCTGTCCCATCTGCGGCGTTGGGGTTGACGACGACGGCGGCGGCGGGTTCTTCTTCGTTTTCTGGGTTGCCGTTTGCTGCTGCTGCTGCTTTGTCTTCTTCGGTGGGTTTTCCGAAGCTGGGGGAAGCCGCCCCGTTGGTGGTTCCGAGGGCTGAGGCAGCGTTGGCGGCGGCGGTGAGGGAGACGTAGGGGGAATGGTTATGCTTGTTGGCTGCAGGGCTTTTTTTGGCTGGGAAAAGAAAAAGAAGAGCAAGTCAGTCAACCGTGAATACTCGCCGGGTAAGAGAGCGTCACCAATCCACCTGGAGAAGTCGGCGCCGGGCCAGATGCAGCAGCTGCCACAGGTTCCTCAAGCTCCTCAGAAGAGGCTGTAATCCCGAAAAGTTCCCTCACTATCTTTTGTAGTTCGCCTCCATGGACGTTCGATGCGGATGGACTGCGTGCACCGCTCCTTGTTATATTTGAGCGAGCGTATTCACGCGCACGGGCGATCATGAGTGTCGTCTCCATGCCGAGACGCATACCCTCTGGAAGGGTGAGTGGTTCTTCTCGTTCGCATAGCGCAGCGTAGCGAGGGATAAGAAGGTTGCGGTCAACGCTGTTGTCGTGATATACAACGATGCGGTCGATGTCGGGGAAGTCTTCGGTGGTCTTCGTCTCTAGTTCCCGGACGGCGAGTTTCTTGACTTCGGGGAATTTCCATCGGTGCGCGAGGCTGAGGATCACTGTCCAGTGGTCAACAGGAGCGCGGTAGATGGAGTATTTCCTGGATGATCGCCTTGATTAAGACGTAAAACCAATGGATGGGTTGAAGAGGCAAACTTACGGGTTGTAGAAGACCCATAGGAATTTGGCAAAGCTGGAGGGGGTGACTTCTTCGAGTACGATTGCAGATGTGCTGTCTGTTCCCTGCCTGCTCGCTCCTGGTGATGCAGGTGTTTCGAGTTGTCCACGGAAGAATGATGACTCCCGCTCGAAGAAGTATCGGTGCACTCGGAACTGAACTTGTTCGACCTGTAATGAGATGGATCAGCGATGCTTCTGTTTCCTTCCCAGTCGTTGGTGCTCACGAGGAAGAAGAGATCACCGCCTTGGATGTAGTATTCGTCGTGACGACTGAGGGCGCGGAAAGAGCTAGAGTCCTGTGATTTGTGGGACATCTTGAGGAGAGATTCGCCTTGCTGGCCGAGGGATGGGAGGTGTAGCGACGGGGGTTTACAAGATAAATATCGATAAAGTTTCTCGGTATTTGAGTCCAGTGCGAACTATAGAACACGTGTAGCACAAAAACACGTTCCGATGTTCTTGTAGTTTTGTTTTATATCTTTTGTTCCGATCTACACGAGGCGTGCAGGCTGAGAAGAACGTAACTTGCTGCATGTTTCCGCGGCTCGTGTGATGGGATGGAGTGGCGATGTATAATAGTTTCGGGGTGACAGGTTATTTGGAAAACAGACGGGGACGAGGGGACAATGTTCGCCAATTTTTTAAAGGACAATGGAGCGCTCTGGCGACTGTCGGGGTCGTCGTTCAGAGCAGCGTTGCAGATTCCAAATTCGGCTGGGCGTGCCCAGCAGAACGGCGATCATTTCCTCGGCCACGAAGGGGTCGAACATGCTGACAAAGCGTTCGTTCTAAGGCTTTTCTCTAGTTGCATGATGCCTGGACCTCCTCCACGTCTCTACCACCACCTCCAGCACTTGGACGTACATCCAGGATGCGATCTCGCTCTGCATTTCTAACCTATTACATTTGAACTTGAATGTTATTTCGGAAAGCATCAGATCATCGATATGAAATACATGCCCTTTTAATCTCCACCTAACGTTTACGATTCTGAATAAAGAGGATGTACAGTGGAGAAAGGCAATTGTATTATTGTCTCTGTGACCGTTCATACTTGTCCAGTTGGGTACTATCTGACGGTACATTCCACTAGACTTTCTTTCGTACCATTACCTGTGAATTCGTTCTAACCTTAAAACCAATTCCTCGACTTTGTGGACGAAGGGTTCTTCAACACAGCTTCTTATCCCCACGGATCCTGTAAATGCAATCGCCGTTAATATGGTAGACCAAATTACTGCCTTCGATCCGGCTCTCCCAAGGCACTCCTGTCCATTATAGCCGTTCGGGCCCAGGACTGTCTTCTCATGGCTGCTCCAATTCTAACAGTCCTCTTCCCAACGTTGGTTTTCATTTTCGTGTGGGCATAGATGCCCACACGAAAATGAAAACCAATACGTGATCGTGCAATCGATTGAATATTCATAAACCAAAAAATACAAGTATTTCAATACCAGACCTGCCCGCCTCGAGACGACCTCAAAAAAACTTTCCACCTCCCCCTCGCGCTGTTTTGCTAGTCGTATGTTTGGGAGGAGTGGTTTTTTCGTTATTGCTACTCCCACTGCCGCTAGCCCCGGTAGAAGAGGAACCAGTCCCTGGGAAAACGAAGGAGAATACTACTGACTCAGTAAAACCCAAGAGAAGACGTTGAAAGATGACTTAGTTGTCAGCAAACTTACCTGATGGTACTTTCTCCGCTTTCCCTCTGTCTTTAACGCCGTTTATCGTGGTGTCGTTGTCAACGTCGATCTTGAGAAGACGCCTGAGAGTAACGACGACATGGTCCTGTGCGACGCCTTCTGGAAGCGCACTCCTGCCTTCTGGAGATCCAGGCTGCGCTCGCAGTTGTTCACGCGCGCGGAAGATATTGAAGGTTGTGTCCATCCCGAGAGTGTTCGACTCTTCTAGTGTTGGGGGCTCTTCTCGGGAACACATGTCTGCGTAAAGAGGGAGTATATACAGGGGGTCGACATGGCATTTCTGATACAGGTCCATACGCTGGACAGTGTCCATGTCGAATTTCTGCAGTTCACGTGTGGCTAGGTTTTTAACTTCAGGGAATCTCCAGTTGTGAGCGAGGTTGAGAACGGTCGCCCAGTCGGTCACGCCCATCTCGTCCCAGAGGGTATATTTCCTGTCAAATACGACCCTGGGTCAAGAGTTACGAGGAGTATGAATAGAGCTACCCACGGGTTATAGAAGACTTTCAAGAACGTTGTAAGTTGTTCTGGGGATGCATCAACGACGAATGCGTTGGCCTCGCTGAACCCCTGGTGCGTTTTTCCAGGCGACGCTGGAACCATGAGTTCATCGCTGAATTTCTGGGATTCGCGGGTGAAGAAATATGAATGGACCCGAAAGATGGTGTGTTCTGCCTGTTGAAATAGTTAGAATCAATGTTATTCTTCTCGATACAGTGGGAGGCTTCCTACCAGGAGATGCAAGTCAGCTCCATTGATATAGTATGCTCCGTGTTGGAGCTGCTTCAACATGTGGTCGTTAAGCATTGTTAAGATGTTTTCCTGGGTTGTGAGGAAAGTAAGCGTAACGTCAAGTTGAGGAGAGTGGGAGTAACCTGGGAAGCACACCAATCTCCTTCCGCTCCCAAGCTTTTAAGCCATCTCTATCTCTCCACGTGTACCGAAGCCCAGAGCCCAGGTACGTCCTCTTCCGTCCATGTAACGCTCAGAATCAGCATCTGACTATTTAGTAGAGTTTGCACGAGAAACGATCCAGCTAAGAAAAGCCAAAACTTCCTTCCAGGATGTTCCATCTGAGGGCGCTGCTGTTGTTTCTATGGGCCTCAAGTCGTTTAGGGTAAGTTCGGAGCTTGTTATCTGCGATGTGGGCGTGAAGGTGCGAGGCGTGCCATATAGAAGCTTCGGCATCTTGAAACTTTATGGGCTGGTTACAGATGCGGGAGATTCCTTGTCTGAATGACCGCCATTATTGGGAGAGATGCGAAGCGTGGCGAATGAATTTTCCGTATTTATCGACCATGGATAAACGCGTATAATCATTATGTGCCCCGTTATTCTAATTGCCCAACTTCATTACAGGGTACAATGCTTAAGGGGATCAAGTATCTATGTCCATATGATGCGAAAGTGGCAAACTATCGACAAACCTGCCAGACGTTATCTCATGACATTGTGCTGCGGCGCATTATATTCCGAATCTTCACCTCTTCAACAAGGTTTGATGTCAACCTTGCAATGAGGCTTGCTGTGGGCGACGGCCTCGAGGTGATCGTTGTACTATTCTTACTCAAGATAAAGCTTATATCATATACGGCAGTAGAGGGGTGGTAACGACCTGCTTGAGACTGCTGAAATGCACTGGCATGGATGAATTCTATTGGTTGGGATGTATTTAATCATCGCTTTGTAGAGTGGTACAGCTTCCGAATTTGCTTCAACGAAATATTGGATTTCTATAGTGAGGGATATAATAACAGCGAAATGAAAACTAGCCGCGACTCGCGATGGAAGTGGATATATGCTCCATGTGCAAGATACGTCGAACTAAAAGCTTGAAGGACGTACGAAAACTGTAATATGGCTACGTGTTCCGTCATTTCTGATAGAGTGTTTACGCCTATTTCAGTAGTACAGGGCCTGGTATTGGTAGGAGTTCCAGTTACAAATGGATCATGATCATTAGGCATCAAGAATAATGCTACAAACGGTACAAACGCAGTTACAAGTATGAAAACGACTCTAAGCTATGGTATTAGGCAATATTGTACGACTTCAGCTATACCTTTCTCTACGATTCTATCAATCTAAAGGTTCTGTTGGTACAGGTATGCAAGACCAACGTTCGCGACAGATCAAAAGTATATTTTAAACTGAAAGTCCATCCTTGTGCCAAGGAATCGTACATAGGCAGTCTCGGTTGCGATAGATATGGCAGTGATAACCTATAAGTTGGTGATATCTGAAGATACTCATCTATGTCAGGAGGGACAGGTAGACCTTTTACGAGGGCGCAAATTTTGAAAGGCATAAAGGCCAGGCGCCGGGGGAGGGGCTACCAATCAAAAATGGGTCGACGACTATGGATATGATGATGGGATCAGCGGAAGGAACGTCGCAGATGTCGTTTATTCGAGCTGTAGTCCTGTCAGGAAGAGGTACTGCTAAACCCAGGCCAGCAGAAAGAGGATGATAATCGTACATGGGGCGCCAGCCGGTAGTCAGCTAGAAACCAGAGTCAGTTGATAATTATCAGAGAGAACAGTCTGCAATATCATTATTTTCGGTAAGCATATTAAGTTAGTAGGACGATAGCGTTGTGTGGTCGACAACGCGTCGCGCTCATACTACTTTTTAAACTTCGAAATTGGAGCTTGGAACGCGGCACCAGTGAGAATAATCAAACCATGGCTGTCGCAGCACCTCCTTCATAGAGATCCTATCCTCGAGGTGATACCTCAGCATCTTCTCCAACAGATCTGCCAGGAGCGCAACTTCCGCTTCCTCCAACTTTGTTCCCGCCTTCTCAATCATCCTTCCGTCTTCCACATCTGGAACTTCGTCCTGTGCCCCGATCTCACGTAAAGCTTGCTGAAGTGAATGCTTGACAGCAGGGAGAAATACCCTTTCTTTTATTTTGTACCTCAGACCACCAGTTTCGGTCTACCTGACTTGTCGAACCATACCCCACGAGCTTCCCATGCACTTCACCGCGGCTCGCGGACCTGCTCAACGTTTCAACGATCTGTTTGAGGGTTAAAGAGTCACTTCTGAGGAAGGGATTGACCCTGCCTATATCTCGTGGGTGTGTGTATGTCAATGCCCAACCGTCAGATAAGAAGCTGACTTCAGATGCAAAATGGCTTCGGGAGAGAGATGTGAAGCAGTGTGGAGTGCTCGTAATTGGGTAGCGGATGATCCGTGAAGAATGATTGATCGAATGGGTGAGGAGGATGTCCTTTTTGAAGAGCGAGAGAGACGAAAGACGAGGTATGTCAATGGGAGCGACAATCTGCTGCGTCGCTAGTGATTAAATCTTCCATTTCAGGTAGCTTAAGGTCTGAGACGTCGATTGGCCACTTATGACGTCGACATTGGATGTGATCAGGTCTGCACGGGATTACTGTAAAAGCAAAATGATTAGCACGAATTGATTCGCTGCGTAATTAAATAGAGACAGTTTGTCGAGAGACAGCTATTTGCAAATTGACAATAACATTTGGATCAGGGACCGTCCAATCAGGACCAAACTCCCCCAACACGCCTTTTTTGTAGCTGGAAGGTTTTGCCAAATATTGGCGGGCCAGGATGCCTTGAAAGGTACACTCAGGCGGAGTTCACGAGGGAGAGTGTTGTATCAGCGATGCCACATTTCCTTTAAATTAATTACCTCTGTATGGACATTATGTAGAGGGTCCGTTGTGTGATTCGTCTATGTAATCCATGGCCCAAGACCTGTAGTTCATTATCGCCTCCGTGATATCTTCACCCCAACTCTATTACATCGACCCGTTAAGTACGTATTCTTTCTTATTCGTTACATCTGACTAACAGGGATATTTAACAGACTGGGAGTTAATACAGTAAGGGCCAGAACCTCGAGGCAAAGAAAAGCCAAGCTCAGGCTAGTTTACAAACGACGAAGACAGTGCCCCGGATTTTACTACTATCCTACCATATACTTATGTATAAATCTCATGGCATGGAAAGTCATTATATTCCTCCAAAATGACTTCATGTAATATTCAAATCGCCTATACATATACCAGAAAATCAACCACTCGATTTATTGTTGAATACCTCGTCGAATATCTTGAACGTAGCAGTCCCCAAGACGGCGAACACAATACGATCAAACGAGTCCTTGAATCTAGCTTCATCTCCTACCAATAATACCTTCCAGATATTAACCACAAGTTCCACCTTGTTCCTAAACACCCCCGTACCAAAGCTCCCAAGAACAAGGTTCCTCACGCCTTGTTTCTCAAATAAGTGTAAGATGCGCCCCATGCGCTCTTTCATCGCAGCCTCGATGTCACTTTCATCCTGGTCGAATTTCCCGCTATCTTGTAGATTTCGACGGACGAGGCCAGCGTTAACGGCTGGGCTGGTGAGGATGTCGACTTCGAGAGGCTCCTGCCAGTCACCGTTGTCGTTTCGTATGAAGAGGACTTTCGGGGAATAGATCATTGCGTGAGAGTAGTACCCACCGTTGGGATTGGCTTTGTGGGATCTATAGAATTGCTGAGCTGTGTTGGTCATAAGGCTGGGGTAGAGTGTTGAAGAACGGGCTATAGATTCTTCCTAGAATTTGAGACACGCTATATTAGATATCTTTCATTGAATCGTAGTAGTGTACAAACCTGCGCTTGAGCACCTGTCAGGAATCCGCCTCCAGGTTTCTTCGCAGATGCGAAATTGAGAACGCCGATCCTCGTTCTACTGGTTTCTGGCACGGGTGCAAGAGTAGCGGCCAGGGCGCGAGCGCCTTCAAGTACTGATATCTCCAGCGCTGATATCTCCGTAGTTGAATTGTCCAGATGAGGTTCAGGAGCATTCGAAGACCAAGTGCTCAACTCAGATTCCGGAGCGTAGTGTATGGTATGCTCTTTCATGTGCTCGATATTTACTTTAAGGTCGTATGAAACCTCGTCGACCTCATACGAACCTTCATCGAGTTTTTGAACAGTAGAAGCTGCTATCCAAGTGAAATCTAATCTTGGCATCGTAACGTTTGAGAAAAACGTAAATCCTATGATAAGATGAACGTAATGCAAGACCAGTGACAAGAGTAAAACATACAATTTATCTTCTTGACAGCAGTGGTGTGATACAATGCAAAACGCAGATGACGCGTCGCTGCTGATGCTGAAGAGAATGAATGGTGAGTGAAAGGAGAAACTCAACTTCTTAAGCGTGCTTTGGCGCGTACGCGTCACCGACACGATGAATGTGGCAGGTACTAAAGGCAGTGAACTGAAGGGCTCGGTGCCGCGCTGTCAATTTCCCAATAAGGAAATTCTCTTTGCACAGTCGTCGAAACTCAACGGAGGCGGAAAGAACTCGAGCAAGTGCTATCTGATTCAATCTGCGTAAATAGAACGATAAGACAGACATCCTGACTAATGAAGAATATGTGCATCATTTCGAGGATACGAAGTGACTCGAAAGCAGCCGTTATAGTTCTGTATCGCATTTGTCATTTTGAACTTGAAATGTGAAGTCAGTGCGTGGTTCGCGAATGAGAAGATGCTATGTGCAAACGTCAAGGGAGGGAAAACGAATGTGTAATGAAAGCCAATAATGATCTACAATCTACAATCTGAACGAATTGTATGATGGGTAAAGTTACGCACAGGGTAATATCCTCAGTTACTACTGACAGATATCTTTTTTGACTGGGTATCATAGGACATATCAAAGAGTCATTTGAGATTCTTTCGACGATTTGCCACTATGGGTCCACTTTTCCATCGAGGATCAGCTTCAATATTTGATGCCCACTTGCCCCGCAGATTACCACCTTTCCATGCCTCTAGTATCGCTGTGCGCGCCTCGTATGTTGTCGCAGGTTCTCCATTGATCTTCGCATGCTTCAAGCCCATATCCCAACTGCCTCTCTGCCCCTTGATCTGCATAATCATTTCCTCTACGTTTCGTCCCTCACTGAGGAAACAGTGATGAAATGGCAGGACCATCCCTGTGTCTCTTGGGTTATTTGTTGTCTGGATGAAGATTTTTCGGTCGGCAGGAGCGTTGGTACCCGCTGCGGGTTGGACGAAGGTGAAGCTGCGTATTACGCGTGAACGGGCGAATAGCAATGCGCCCGCCATCCCTGTTCCCAAGATGAAGAATGAGGCGGCAACACCTGCTCGCTGCCATGCAGGTCGTAGCTCCCAGCTTTTTTGGGGTTGTGCATCTTCTAACCGTGCCTTGCCTGGTTCGGGAATGACTTTAGGAGTAGGAACTTCAATTGCCCAGCGATTCCACGCGAGGTCTATCACGTTTCCGCTTTGCTCCTCGTGCCTCAGAAGATGGTATCATATCATAAAATCCATAATACTCACAAAAATATAAAATCAGCCGCAACGAATGCCCAAGCCCAACGCGCCCATACTGGAGGTACCCTAGTGAACAGTGGTGCGTTCCCGTGAGCGACTTCTGCCAGAGTTGACTGGATGCCAGGTTGTTTGTTCGTCCCTGACAAAAGTCTAACAAATGGGGAGGTCATATCGAGAAATCAGAGGGGTGAGGATGCCCGAACGCCTGCGTGTTGAGTGGGACGACGTCGAGAGCCTAGCGCGACGAAAATGCGCACAAAAGCGCCTGAAATATATAATGCCCAAATAAGAACAACAGCAGCAGCAGCGCCACGAAGTTGAACTTGATCCTTTCCCATGGTTTCGGAATACTTACTCCACAGCACGCTCTTCCTGTAATGTCTAAACTCGTCGAATTTCGAAAAATTCAAGGTTATGGATGGATCAGATTTTTTCATTAAATTCTTGGATTTTTCAGTCGTTCACGTTCACCACATCTGCATCGTCATCACTGCTCTCCCAGTCATTCATCCGAACGGACATTTCTTGTTTCGTTACAAGCCAGTACGCTTACGGATCATGTCTGCGACCGTCTGACCTCGATATTTCTACTCTCGATTCGACGATGTTGAGGAGAGCCGTGGCTGACTCCAGTTGGTGCCAATAGGAGACATCTCGGGGGCGGAGATCGATACAAAGCTTTGCACAAACTAGGGTATGGCGGCCCACGGTCTAGATTACTCGCGATCAAAGCTCACTATAAAAACGCTACTAATTCAGCCTGGCGACACTGACATTAATCTCTGCGGAACGGTCGTCACTGCGCTGATTACGGAGCTATGCACACCTCAACAACTCAAAGGATTCTCCAGTGCTGCCGATCATCTAGGCCAGGAGAACCCCCAAATTATCAAGCATCATAGTTATCACGAAGATCCAAATAAGATCGCCTGTCTCAATAGCAGAGTTCCGGATAGTAATTGACTTCGAGGACATCTGGCGAGGGGGGTAGCCATCAGGTGGCGATTATGGTAGAACTTTCTTATTATGCAAGAGCCATTCATGGAGGTTCGTTTTAACCAACGGTCACAATTTGCACAAAAAACAGGTCCGCGTTAGCAAGTTTCTTTCAATATTACGCAGACTTCAGTTGATGCAAGGTCCTTCTCCAGTGTCTCCTACTCCGAGAGATTCTTGCACCAATCAATACGCCCTATCTTTCATCTCACTTGCTCCTGAAAAATGAAGTTCTCACCGACTTCGGTCAATCATTCTTCGCGGGTTGTCCGCTACCTCATTATGGACGTTCCATTCCACCGCACTATCCCTCCCTCGGGGCTGTTTTCGACTCTAAAGTCAGCTTCAGTTCTGACATTTGGTAGGTACGCAGGAAGCGGGTGAAGGAACCATGGTTGAAAATGTGAAAATGCCAACCTGAGGAGGAGGAAGTCATTGTGACACAACATTGGTCGTTACGTATAGTTGGATGCTTTAACATTTCTGCTTAGGAGCTATAAGATCATCTATTCTCATTACTCACAGTGAATCAGGACGGTTTCTTTACTCTGGAGATAAAAATCTTAAGGCTAGCCTGTCAAGTACGTGATCTCTTCGGTTTGAATTGCCCGTGGATGTCGGTCGGACGTCCGTAGATTCTTACTTCCATAATTCTAATACAAGTCCGTCCCTACACGTCTTGGCAACGAACGACAAAGATTTATATCCATTCTTCCCAAAGCCAAGGATATGTGACTCCCCATATGAGCATGTATCATTTCATGTCGTAAGTACAGGCATTACAAACCAACCTCTCAGTGATCAGCTGAGATTTTCAAACGGAGTAAACAGTTAGTTCACTCTGCGCGCTATTGAAGTTTCCAATTGACCGAAGGATATAAAGCGGACGACTTTAAGCTGTATCCTTTAACACATTCTCCGAATCTGTGATATGTGAGTTGCGCAACACAACTTATCTCGTATTCAGTCGCTAATTTACTCTCTAACTTTAGCATGAAGTTCATTCTTAATATCATGACAATTACATTTGCCCTCCTTTCCAGTGCTCAAGGAGCTGCTCTCGAGTCTCGGGCGCTCTGCAATAGATCTTGTTTCAGTGCTCCTCCCACCAATTGTAACGCAGGCTGGCACGGTGAACAGCTAGGAACATGCTGGACCTGTTGCAAGGATGGTACTTGAATGACTTCTGGTACGTGTGTGTTAGATTTGGTCTCGAGTTTGCCTGGCTGATCTCCGCCGAACCAGCTCCATATACTGCCAGTCTGATATACACTCAGTTTTGTATTATGGAATGTCAGGTTGAATTAAACAAATGAAATGACTACTCCGCTCTCTGAAGTTCGGCTGTCTTTCTGCTCGCTTATATCATTTCATGTCGTATGTTCAAACAATGAAAGCTGCAATTGCATGGTCGGATGAGAACATCAAAGGGATAGTGATCATTACTTATCCTAGAGCTGGCGGACAGAACGACAATGCCGATCGTATCTTTTATCGTTCAGAGTACATTTCCCCATGTGAAAATCGACTTCCAGACAATATGAAATTGTCTTACTGAAGTTAAATCTCTTCTCAGCTGCATCAAAGCATACGTGAGTTCTCCACAATATTTGTACTAGTCTATATTCATCAACTGACTATCTTTACATCTCGTGATACCGATCTTTGAAGTATGTGGACCCAGGACTCCACCAGTAGGAAACCAAAGTGTTACATTCGAAATGATTTTGAGCCCTCTGTGATAAACAGAGATAGTCCCTGTAGTTGTTGAAAATGAAAGCAACTGTGTAATACAGTTCTGGATTCAACAACAGGATTGCAGAATTACGCAGAATTCGTACTGGATAGTGAATCAGTGTAACTGTCATGTGAAGGGCTAGATAGCTCTATTATTCGGATTCGATCATTGTTTTTCATTATTGTTCATTTTTAGGTAGTAGCCATGGCATGTAAGTTGAAATAGTTACATTGTTCGGACAATTTGTAGAGATGGGTCTCATCTTCTCACTCCGTCTCACCAATGTCCAAGTTATCAACTGCCTTTTTGAGCTCCTTTGTAGTAATACTAGGCCATCCAGTTCCAAACCCATTAGGATTCCATTGGTGCACATTCCAAGGGTTCCATGCAAATCTATGTTCATCAACTTCCAGATATGGGGTCCCACCAGGCAGTCTGGAAATATGACAGACTGCTTCGCTAGATCCTATCACATTCAAAAATGTCTTCAGAGTAGGACATTGGGCAGCGAATGGCCATGCATAGCAGTGATCATCCTCAAAATACACTCCTTTATATGCCCTTTCCCAATTTTCATAGTTGAAATCTGCGCTTTTCCAGTCAGGGAATCCCTTCTCGAGTAATTGCAGCAGTGATGGTGTTGCATTCA
Source organism: Crucibulum cyathiforme (assembly GCA_036936985.1). Classification (NCBI taxonomy): domain Eukaryota; kingdom Fungi; phylum Basidiomycota; class Agaricomycetes; order Agaricales; family Nidulariaceae; genus Crucibulum; species Crucibulum cyathiforme. The sequence continues at coordinate 12,711 of JASFCW010000116.1, forward strand.
GCATATGTGTAAACATGTTACATCCAAAATGTTGTAGGCAGTTGAAGCCAACAAACTGGGATGCATATTCCCAAGAGGGGTATGGCCACTGTACAGAAACACATCTCCGTTGGAGCCGGTTCTCTCTGAGAAAGAGAGTCAATGCAATAAGATTTGGGAAGAGGGTTGCAATGTCACCAATAAGATTAGGCGAGTCTTTCTGGACGCCATCTAGAACGAGGACCTGCAATGGAGCCGTCTGCAGTGTATGAATTAAGTCGGTGACTGGAGAAATATGCATAGGTGCCTCAGAGAACAACTTGAAGTGGGTGATAGAAAGTGGCGCATTGAGTGCTGCACTTGCAAGCCATTGAGCCAAATCAAAAACCTCTACTGATTTGAGAGGCCCAATAAATAGTCTTTCAAGGCTGGTAAAACACCTGCATTTTGACCATATACGTTCGGGAGCCATATCAAATTCCAGTTTTCCAAAATGATGAATAGAAAGGGTAAGCAAGTCAGGACAAAAGATCAGAGTCTGCCAAAGATATTCTTCTGTCGAATCATCAAACATCAGATGGAGATTTTCGACATGGCTGACTGGCAAGCGACCAGTTTCTAGAGCCAGAGAAAAACCTTCGGAGACGTGACAAGCTGAGAAAGCTAGAGTGTCAAGCTGCTCCAAACTGCAGATATTCCTAACAACTTCCTCCGTAATTTCCAGATGAACAAGACATAGGTTTGTTACATTAATACATCCACTCAGAACCCTGTTAAAAGCTTGTGAGATAGATAGTGAAAATCCGCTCTCGATGCTTTCAAAGTCAAACTCTTGAAGAGCTCCGTCAAGCATGTAAGAATCCCACTGATTTGACATGAACAACCTTTCAACTTTGTCAAGTAGATCTAGGCGGCCGGTGAGGAAGTCAACAGCACGCATTAGGTCTTCCCTGCTCGAAAGAGCAAGGTTCTTCCAAAATAAAGGCCGATCGGTCACTTTTCTTAGCTGTTCCCACGTACTATGTGGAATATTGAAGGAAATCTTCCTCGACTGTAAACGGGAGGGTAAGCAAATGGAGGGTAAGCCATTCGAGAAAGGAACTTGCATAATAAATATATCGTTTCCCAATCTCATTTAGTTGGTGACAAGTCGCAGAGAGCAGTCGTGCGTGGTTGATTGGAGCATGACGGAAAATATGATCGAGGATCTCAGGTGGAAGATCAGTCAAGCAGAGGCTTTGCAAACGAGGCTGCTGATCGGTGGTGATGTATTCCAACATGTCTTCTACCAAAAGAAATTACAGGATTGTGGTCGGACACACAGTTGAACAAAATAACATACCCATGTAACCGCATATGCCTTCATAACCAATGATTTCAGGTATATGCCAACGTTCTTGAAACTTCTTCCATGGTTCAAGATCATCAATTTCGTAGATCACTTCTTTAACCTGTTTTTTAAGGTGAGGCCACCATGCCATTTTCTCCGTCTTTCTGAAACAGGGCTTCAGCTCCTGGTAGTCTTCAACAAATCTAACCCATCGTCTATGAAGCGTATCCCATCGCTAGAAGATTTAAGACAAAGTTTTCCGTCATAAATATGATGTGACATCTACTCACTTGTTGATGGCGACCAGATAAATCCAGTTCTCCCTTTGAGCATGGTGTGCACATCAGCTAAAGTTGATTCAAGGATAAGAGGCCCAAGTACCTTGTAAAACCCTTTTACAGAGTCAAAGAAACGAAGAACACGGTATAACCTCCAGTCGTCATTATGTGGCCTGACTTTGCCTGCTTCAGCGGCTTCCCGAACATCCGCCCGTTCCTGCAACCAGAGCGATCGCTCATCCTTCTCGTATAGCTGAAGATATGGAGGGGACATGGAGAAAAAATAATCATCAGGATTAATACTGTTTTCGTCGTCGGAATTCATAGTATGGCAGCGCGAGAATAAGTCGAGGAGGAACTTGAACTTCAGAGCCGTGGTCCGGAACACTAGGGCACTGGTAATCTGAGAGGTGGATTTGGCTGATCATTGATGCGCTGATGTGCGATCATTTGTCACATAAGTGTCACGCTACTATGATTGGAAGATGACGTCACCCGACCGGAATGAGCGCGTCAGAGTTATGCTTTTTTTTATAGCCAATTTCACCTTACAGTTCGACCACTTCGTTGAAATACAAGCGTTAAGATTATGAGTGAGCGCGTTCCGAACTCCCGCAGTCGTACTTACGTTTTTGTGGCTGAAAATCATTTTGATATTAATCTGAGTATGTAGATATTTCATATATACTACTAGTACTAGGTAGAGTACATTCGAACATCGTTTGCCTCACGAGTACAGCTGAGGCCAAACGTCTACTTTGCTTATTTTAACACACTTTTCATTTTTGGTTGTTCAAATAGGACAGCAGACTAGCTACTGCATCTTCATTTATGTTCTAGAAAAAGTCTTGGTATCACTGGTCAAGCAAATATCGAGAAATCAAAACCGCGCCGTGGTGTGGTCAAGTACGGAGTAATGATATTAAATTGCATCTATTTGGATTGGAAGCTATCCATCCTTGTGAAGTAATAATGAAGCGACCTAAACCCTTACGGTTCCTACTCGTCTGCACAAGGTTCCCTATAGAATATGCGTGAACAGAAGCTGATGATTATCAAATTCACCCACTATGAGGACCAAATGAGGACACGTCTTTTCACCTGTGGTCGGAGTCTGAGTTAAAGAGGTCATTACTCAGCAAAGAGATTCCTCTTCACATATTTCAAAGATTAACTAATGTATGCAGTGAAATTACTAGGAAAATCATACAGGCAGGAGAAGTCAGCGCATGAGTTGTTGCACACTGAGTGAAAGTAGCTTTACGTAGATGCCGAGTGTCCGTGTATGCCATTTTCAATGTTAATATGGACCTGATTCGTATCAAATTGGATGAATAATATAACGTGTTGGAAATATCGTAATTAGATTTACGAGTGAGCGCGATCCGGATCACGCCCGCAGTCATATTTGCATTTTTGTGGCTGAGTTTCATTTACATATATATCTTAATTATGTAGATATTCCGTATATAAGTAGTGTATATTCGAGATTGTACACTGTCCGTTTGCCTCACGAGCTCGCCGAGGCCAAACGTTACGTCGCTTATTTTAACATAACGGTGATGGAATATGAGAATGCACATTAAGGAGGCTACTAAGGAAAAACAGGCGAGGGCGACCGGTGGCCAGGGAATAATGATAAGTATAGAATGTATGCTATAACCTAAGACTAGCATTGCAGAAGATAACAAAGAACTTAAAAAAGGGGACACGCTCGCAATTAAGACTAGAACTATGATCTTAAGGACTTCGGTTATCAAGAAACAGCATTTTCCAGACCGAACCCTGGTTAAGTGGAAAGCCAGGAATGGAATGAGATATACGGAGAGCCATGCTGACAACTTTATGAAGCAATGAGATAGTAGGAGTCTAGCAGCCATATAGTCTAATAGATGACGAAACCTATGATGACAAAATTCACCATAGTTAACGCAAGTGAAAGATGATCTCGATGAGGGCTTGCGTTACCAATGCAGGGTGAGTGTCGCCAGGGACGTTTCTTCAGAGCATCTGTTCGTACGACAGGAGTCCATGCTGGAAGAGGAGAAGGCGTGTGAGATAAATATGGGGGAAGAATGAGATGGATCTCTCCAACTTGGTATATACAGTATAAATTTATTTTACGGTATCATGTAAAAGATATTGGGTGGATAATCAAGTCGTAATAGAATGGTTAAGACGGTGGAAATTCCGACATGCGCAAAGGTGCATAAGTGTTAATTAGCCTCAATGCAGCATGGAGTAGTCTGGAAAGGAAACTGTATATGGTGACGAACGATCGCCTTTACTTTCACCAGTCAAGCTCACAAGGCCTTCAAAGAATCTATACAAGACGGTCACAAATGCATAATGAACTACTGAATTTTCCCTCTTCAGATGTTGGGCAGTATATTGTTATTTACATATCAACTCAGGACGTCCAAGGAAAATGTAGAGGCCTCTTTCCACTGTATTATGATATCTTCCTGTGACAACTTATAATCTGCATTTTGAGCTGTTGATGTTGAGTATTTAGAAGTGTGTATATACACTAAAACTATCACAATTCAGTCCAAGTTGTGAGAACGAGGAGTAGCATTGCTCGAATGTGTTTCAATAATGAATGTTTATTTGAGATCTAGATTCTTGATAATACGAACATTGGTGAAAATCAAAAATATACGAAGTATGAGCTCTTGGTTTTGCTTGAATAAGACGACGATTAGGCTTCAAAGTACGGGTGATGACAATCAGAATCGTTGAATTGGGATATAATAACAGTACGTACCAGTTGGTTTAGCGCGTTCTTCATAGAGGCACTGATTCCTGGAGGAACGGTTGATGGGCTGACACAAAGAGTTGGAAAATCTGCATGAATATACATGCATTAGTACATGTTTAAGAAGAATCATCATCAACATACTTTTTGTTTACCTAATTGAAGCGGTGCTGTCTGATTCTAAGTTAAATACTTGACGGCCTGTATGAATGCATATCAGTATATGCATCGCAAGCACCATTATCCTATTACCAGTTGGCCTGAACAGTTTTTTTCGGCTGCTTGTCTGTGCAACGATATTTTAGTGTATATCGCTAGAAAAATTGCCATAACACAATTACCAGTAGTGGTTACTGTCATCCCTATAAATCAACATATATATTACCTCTTCAAAGCAAAGCATTAGTGGTGACTAACCTGGTTGGTGAGAGTAAGATGTGTGCATTGTCCGATACCTAGCTCCTTCTTGCTCTATATAAGCTAACTTATTAGGATCAGAAAGCTTAGAAGAAACGAAAGTACTGACCCTCATCCACGAGATAAACCTCTACAGACACGGGGTATATGATAAAAGATTAGTCAATATACTGTATATGTCAAAAATATGAGACATACCAGGAAAACCGTCTTCCCAGCAGGCAGGACAGGTCAGCTGTTCAAGAGCTATGCAAAAGTGGCGTAACGAAGACCACAAGGACACGTATATGCCTCGTTCAATCATATTCATGAGCATGAGATATGGACCCTCTGGCAAATATCCGATCGGCAGAATGATGAAATGATAATGGAATGTAAGACTGATGAGCGAGGACACTAAGAAAGAAAAAATGGACAGAGCGAGTTTCACGCCAACGGAGAAGCCAGAGTCACATAGCAAAGAATAGAGTTGGTATGCTACAACAAAAAATCAACATCACAGGGAGTAACAAAAAGAAAGACAACTCACATGCTATCGCAACTAAATTTGTAATCTTTGCAGCTTCGGAAAATAAAAATGTACATCTTCTTGACCGAATGCAGCAGAAAAAAGTAAAAGGAAGAAGAAATGTGGATAACCACGATAGTGCGTAAACAGCAATAAAGCGGATGGAAGTGAATAGCCATTGCTCTTAGAGGGCCGTATAAGTGGTGAATGCGACGATGCCCATATTCGAAACAGTCAACACGGCCGACGGGCGATCTTCATATGGACTACGTTGGCGACGAATGAGCGGAGTCACCTCGGAAGTTTCAGCTGCATCTCTTGTTGAAAAAAAGGTCACCATATCAGAAAAGGAACAGGTTGCAGCTGTGCAGGCGATGAGGTGATAATAATACAGATGGGGGAAAGAATGAGGATAAGCTTTGACGTCGCTGTGACTTGGTATTTATGTAGGGCCCATAATCAGGAAATTGTCTCAGACTCTCACTGTTACTAGCTGTGACGACTTCCAAAGTGAGCGGTTATCCACCGATTCGTGGAAGGCTCAACCTCAGAACGTCGAAGCGTTGCCTTTAAACAACGAATCAACACTTTCGTGACATCGGCTAGTA
>JASFCW010000117.1:0-18550 GCA_036936985.1 Crucibulum cyathiforme
GCCGTTGATGCTCTTCTGCATCACTCATCACTGCTCTCCTCTATCCTCTATCCTCTATCCTCTATCCTCTCTCCTCTCTCCTCTCGTCCCCCGCAATGCGTGAAAATGCCATGATTAACTTATGTTTTGCAGACCTCATTGCACCGTGCACCCCCCCTCGCCAACAGAGATGTGGGCCGGTGGCTTACTCACCCACCACCCCCACCTCCATAGTCACTGCGCGTGAACAACAGCCCCCATGACCACCTTCAACTCAAGCATCGCCACCACCACCCCCACTTTCACCTTCAATACAAGTGTGGCACCCCCTTCTTCCACCTCCTTCAACGTGAGCACGGCACCCCACCTCCACCTCCTTCAATGTGTGAAAGCAGCACCCCCTGTCCCTACCTCCTCCTTCAACGCGAGCATGGCACCCCCCGCCCGTGCTTCCTCCTTCAATGCGAGCGCGGCACCCCCTTCAACACGAGCATGATACCCCACCACCACCTCCTCCTTCAACGCGAAAGTGGCACCCCCGGCCCCCATTTCCTTCAACCCAAGCGTTGCATCCCCCACCCCTGCCTCCTCCTTCAATGCGAGCACGGCATCCCCCACCCCACCTCCTCCTTCAATGCGAGCACGGCATCCCCCTAACCCTGCCTCCTCCTTCAACGCAAGCATGGCACCCCCAAACCCTGCTTCCACCTTCAATGCGAGCACAGCACCCCCAAACCCCGCCTCCACCTTCACCGCGAGCATGGTATCCCCCAACCCCGCCTCCACCTTCACCGTGAGCATGGTATCCCCCAACCCCGCCTCCACCTTCACCGCGAGCATGGTATCCCCCAACCCCGCCTCCACCTTCACCGCGAGCATGGTATCCCCCAACCCCGCCTCCACCTTCAACGCGAGTACGGCATACCCCTCCCCTACCTCCTTCAATGCGAGCACGGCATCCCCCTCCCCTGCCTCCTACCCCAACCCCTCCTTCAATACCAGCACAGCCCCCCAACCTCCCCCCTTCAAGGCGAGCAGCCACTGATGCCCCAAAATAAATGGTATATATTATTTATTACTCGTTCAACTCATGGTTACAAGCTGTATTTACTTCTGAATAAAATATCACTTTTTTTAAAATTTCTGTATGGAGCAAACTTAGTAAGGTTTAAACAGGATTAAATTGCTTAAACATGTTTAAACCAGATATCTATGTCAAAGCCTTTCGTTTAATCAAAGTCCACTGAGTTTCATAGGAGGCAGACAGCATGTGAGTGCCCGTGTCGAAGGAGGTGGACAGTGTGCATGCGCTCACGTCAAAGGAGGTGGATGCAGTCAGTATGTGCGTCATCCTCCTCCTCGTCGTCCCCCCTTTGTCTTCACCCCCTCCTCCTCGCCATTGCTATCCCATTTTTTTCTCCTCATTGTTCAGAGGTTTGTCGTCATCCTCGTCGTCGAAGGGGGTGGGTGGGCAGGGCACACCGACTTCGCAAGAGGAAATGTGGGTGGTCGAATGCACTCGTGTTGAAGGTGGAAAGGTGGGCGGGCAGCATGACCCCATGATGAAGGAAGGTTTGGCGGGCGGTGTGCGCTTGTGCTGAGGGAGGTAGGGCATGCGGCTGCGCACTTGCATTGTTTTAAGGGGAAAACGGGGGCGGGGGCGGAAGGACCGCATTGATCGTGAAGGGTAAAAGCAGGGCGGTGCGGCTACACTCCATGAAGGAGAAGGTGCACCTGGATCCTGCTATGAGTCCGGTTGCACCATCGCAGTGGGGAAGGGGGAGGGAACAGGGGCAGTAGAGACCGGCCCACATCTCTCTTCGGGAGGAGGGGCGCGCAGTGCATTAGTTCTGCATGCATACTAGTTAGTATATACATATGGAAAAGAGGACTTACCTTGACTTTTGAGGCATTGTAGGACGAGCAGAACAACATGTGTGCTCATTGCTCGCCCTCCATTCTCCTTTATTCTGTACCCACTGTCGTTCAGGCAATATGGTCCACCTGCGCTCGCATTGAAGGTGGAGTTCGGGCGGGTGGTGCGCTTGTGTCGAAGGTGGAGGCGAGAGTGGGGGTTTACGCTCACGTTGAGTGTGGAGGTGGAGGTGGGAGGGCTGCACTCGCAACGTTGGAGGAGGGTGGGTGACCGTACTCGCATCGAAGGGGGTAGGGGTGGGCGGTGCACTCACGTTGAAGTGGAGGGTTATGCTTGCGTTGAAGGTGGGCGTGGAGGCTGGTGGGCTGCTCAGCCTGCACTCGTATAGAACATGGACGTGGGGTAGGGGTACTGCAGTCTTGTTGAAGGCGGAGGTGGAGGCGGGTGGGCTGCGCTCACGTCAAAGGTGGAGGTGAAGACGGGCGGGCTGCGCTTGAGTCGAAGATAGCGGTGCAGACGGGTGTGTTGCACTTGCGTCAAGGGTGGAGGTACAGGTGGGGGTGCTGCACTCGCGTCGAAGGTAGAGATGGCGGTTGGGGATGCTGTGCTCTCATTGAAGGTGGAGGTGGAGGCAGGCAGGCTATACACAGTTCAAATATGAGGGTGCATTCGCGTCAAAGGCAGAGGTGCAGGTGGAGGTGCTGCACTCACGTTGAAGGCAGAGGTGCTACACTCGCGTTGAAGGTGGACATGGGGATGGGGGTGCTGTGCTCACATCGAAGGTGGAGGCGGCAGTTAAGGGTGCTGCGCTCGCATGGGGCGGTTGGCGGGCTCACATTGAGGGGGATTGGGGCTGCGCTCGTGTAGAACCTGGAACGGCTTCTCGTGTGCGTTCCTGTCGTGGTGTGTGTTCGTAGCGATTGAGTATGACAGAATTACACCGGCCCACATCTCGGTTCGCGAGGAGGGGCACACATTTCAAATAGCTATACTACATGGTAATGAGTAAGCATATACTTAAGTAAAAATGTGCTGGGGCTTCGAGGGTATTGCAGGGGATAGGAGGAGAACGAGGAGGGGGCATTGATAGTGACCAGTCACCGACTGTATCAGACCATTAGGTAAAAAAGAATAATTGTAGTTGGTTTAATCTAAGAAGTCACAATCCTTCCAATCTCTTGCATCGTATTTTTTTCTTTTGTTATGAGGCAGAAGAAATGATTCTATATTTTCAGAGTGCCCTTGGATACTATCTTACAAGATTGTAACACTGCTCAAGTCCTGGGCGAAGTCTTCTACACCTTTCAACCTTCTGTGCAGCCTGCTGATTTCGATTTGTTTTTGTAGAATGTGTCCCTTTAGACACTGCTTCCATATTTTCAGCTCCACCACATAGTCGAAAGGCAGATGGGAGAATGGTACCATGCTCTTGATTTGCATCAAATGACCTGTTCCATATGATGAACTAGCCAATTATTTTATTAAGTGAGTGAATCTTACCAGAATGAGTTTGATCTGGTGGCAACAGCGATCCTGTATGCAACATAGGCAAATCCATACGCCCCTTTATCCATCTCATGTGCTTTAAGCTCCAGTTGAGCACATAAAGATCGAGTAGAATCATCATCCACATGAATAGGACTAGTGTAATTCCCACACACATAAGATGTAGTGTCCATAATACCTAACCTGCTGTCTGTTTCCATCTTAGGCAGCAGGTCACTCGATACATTTTTTAGGAATGCTCTGGCAACATGATAAAAGATAGCGTTATCCTAATATTAAAATATATTAGATATAAGAAATTACAGAAGACTTTAAGAAATTTACTTCATAATGATTGAAAAGCACTTGTAGACGTTCTTCTTTTGTGCTACCAATATTGTAGGGAACATATGAGTCTCCTGGTCTTCCACCTTGAGGTGATCTGAAACCCATAGCTTTCATAGTACCATAAGAAAAGAGGTCAAAGGATTTTCCTCTTTTAACATTATTGAATCCCTTGACTGTATTGAGTAGATCTTGGTGTTTTATCAAAAGATCAAGAATATTCTTGGGAAATGCATTGTAAACAAAGAAATCCTAAATAATAAATAAATAATTTAAACATATCAGTGGAAGGATATTTCAGCATTCATTAAGCCTACCAATAGGTTTCCAGTACTGTCTTGAAATATGTATTTTAATGATTTGCATTTCAAGTCTTCTGGGAAGCTATAGATTTCCAGACCCAGATCCTCAGGACTTTGTGGTGCAGGTTTTATTAAAGTCTCTCCCTGAGAGATAAATGAGATAATATAATCATAGCTCAAGTACACAAGACACTTACCTCCTTAAGTTTATGCTCTAAAGGCAATGCTATACCCTGTTTTCTCAGATGTTTTGAGGGTTGCAAATCAACCTTGATATATTTTATGCATTTTGAGCCTTTACACTCTTCACAAGTCTTGTGTAAGCCCTTGTTCATTTTTTCAATATTTTGACGGATAGCCAAGGTCATTTCAACCATGCTGCTAAGTGGAAATTTTAATGCTAGCTGTGATGAAGTTGATTTTAGATATCTGATGAGAGAATTATACATATTCTTTAAAGATGTATCATTTGCATACTCTTTGACCTAAGGTGGAAGTAATAATGAAAAATATGTTAAAGTTATTAAAGTGAAATTATACATACAGAATATCCTTGGCTCTCTAGAAGAAATCCTAACCAAACTTTGAAAGAAATTTGGAAATATGTGGAGTCCATCAAAAAGAAAATACATTGTGGATGTGAATCCACAGGTATCATATGACATGCTTGCTTTATGATATTAAAGACTTTAGATCCCAGGGTTTGCCCCTGCTTCAGAGGGATTAACCCATCCTAAAGAATAAATAAATAAGAACTCTTTAAATGAAGATATTGAGGATATTGTTGATAAATGCCTGAAATTTAGGAAAAGGCTCCTGGAAAGAAGTTTTTTTCCAGATTTCTTCTTCCTCCTCTGCTGTCCAAGTCCATAAAGTCAAAATAGCAAGTAAAGAGTCTCCAATACGGTGATGACAGAACAGAATCTGAACGTAAGGATCTTGCCATAAAATAAGACCCTTTGGATTAGACCACTGAAGAATTGTTATCGCAAGCTGACTATCCTGGATAAAAAATATGTTAAAATTATAAATAATAATATAGGCTTTAATTTTATTATTTGGTTACCTCAACTGCCTTTTTCCATTCTGATTGCATAAAAACTATTTTCAAAACTTGTCTCATTTCACGAAGTGTGTTTATCACACTTAAATATAGTTTTTTGCCCTCCACTTCATCTTCTAATGGCTGAATAGGTGTTATATAATGTTGGAAGAAAGGTATAAAAAATTCTCACAATATATTTTCCATTTTTTTGACTTGGAATTGCATCTTGCAATAATATATTCCAAAGCTCACATTTTGGTTTCCAGAATTCTGGATGGCTTTTCAGGATCTTATTCCACTCAGAGGCCTTGCCAACAAGTACAGGTAGGGAATTGAAGGTATGAAAGTCCATGTCTTCTATTTCTATATTAACAAGAAGTCAAATTGTTCTTTGTTCTGTACTAAAAGTCACAAAACACTTACTGTCAAATGTGTTTTCTGTTGTAACCTTCAATTTCTTCCTCAGAGGAGATTGCATGGAGTCCTTGGCCTATTATGTTTCTTTAGTTAGTTATAGATATATTGTACAATCTGAAAAGCAAACATACATATGCTTTTTTGGTTATGCTGTTATCTGGCTTTGATTCTGGTTCCTCTTCATCATCTTGATCATTGTATAAGTCATCATCACCAGCGGTAAGGTCATTCATTAAGTTGTGCTGTTTTCTCTCAGGATGGATGATCTATAAATTAAGTTTCAGTATATAAAATGTAATACTTATTTGCATTATTTGAACGTACCTTATGAGAGCCCTTTTTAAATTGGATAAAACACCTGTCGGCATCTTCATACAGGGTAAGGGACAAGAGGCGGAGATAATCAATGAAAAATTCAATGCATCGATCATCTTCCAAGGCAAACACGTCATTTTCACCATAAATTTCAGCAACCCATTGCTGAATTGGACCCTGTTCAGAGCATTTTAAGTGCTATATAAATAAAATATAATAAATAAATATACTAGTGCCAAAGTTTTTAGCATTTCAATGGTTTCCATTTTCCATAGTGTTAAACCATATCTGGTGGCTTTTACAATTTCCAGATCTAGAAGTGCTGTTGACAAAGCTGTGGATAGCTCCTGGGGTAAAGTACTCAGTACAGATTGAAAAGTCTCAGTAGCCATTGAAGAGTATCTTCAAAAATGCTGGAGGGTGTTTAGTAAAGATAAGAATGCTAACTAGGCAAAAGAAGAAGGGTGAAGAAGAAAGCAGATGAAAGAGTCGCTGACTATATAAATGATTCTTTTAGATAAGGGCAGGTCACATAGATGTAACACATGTGCAGTTGGCATCTGATCGCCCCACGAAACCCTTCAGGAGTTTGATTTGTCAGTTTCCCCTTGCAGGCAATAATTGTTGATTATCTTTTTATCTTTTAGACCTGGGAAAAAGTGAGGATAGCAGGGTACCCAACATGATGTTGTTGTCACCATCGATGTCCCCATCGTTGTTGATCGCCTCCTCCCTCGCATTCATCAAAACTAGACAACATTGGAGATCTCTGGAGATCCTATTTTGATCTCAATAAGTCCTTAGTGGCAACATGACATGGAAACTAGATCTATGATCCCATACATTTAATATTCTCATCAGTAGGCTTGATATCGTGCTCATTGTCATCGAAAGTCCCCTGCCCATTGTCGGTCTCGGTCCGAGATTACCTGTCTTGGCATTACGGCTGCCAACCATCCCATCCGAGTCAACGGTAACAGGCCATCAAATGACTGTTCAAAACGGCTATTATCTGTCCTGAAACCGTCCCGTGTCTTGATCTTGAAGAGGCCAAAGGGTTACGGGGCAGTTTCGGAGTGGCCGTTTTACGGTTTGGATGGTATTCACTCTCGAGTATATACTGTATTATTGCATAGTACTTATAATTGTGACGGATATCTAGACAAAACATAACCACACTCCTTTATCTTACCTTAGTACTTAGATTCGGACTCGGCTTATTAACTAGATAGTTATTCAACGCTTGTTTTAGTTAGATAGATTCTACCTACAGTATATAAGGGGCGTCGTATTCGACCTACGAGCCCCCAAGTTCTACGAATTGGATATACCCTACACTAGTCTATCCCGTTCGACTTGAGCTTTTCACCTCTCGTGTGCCGTGATCGCGATCAACCTCGCGCTCCCGTCACATATTTTTGACTTTTCAAAGGCTATATCCTCTACTCGACACTAGACTCGTCCTACTCGCTACTTTGCTCGTCGCCCTCGTCTCTGTGGATCCCCCTGGTCTGATCAGCTAGGAATTCCCTTTCGTCGGCGACAACCTCTCATCTTCAAAAACTTTGTTACTTGGCTCATCAAAAATTCCCTTGGTCTACAATGACACCTCGTCGACGAACAGTGCCCTCAGCCGTCCCATCTGTTGGACCACTGACAAACATCCAAGGTGAGTATTTTCGCCAATCCAGCAAGACTAAATCAGTTTCGTCTAGCGCGTCAGCAGCCGAGGATCAAAGATCTTCGGCTGTGGGCGTTGTCGATAGTCCCGGCAACGTCTTCGTCCAGACGCACGGCCAAAGGCCGCTAAAGCAACCTGCTTACTCACGAGGTGAAAGCCCTCCTCTGAGTCTCAGAGATATTTCTCTCAATAACTTAGTAACCACACCCATAATTAAACGCACTCAAAGTGTTGATACAGTACAACTACGTAGTACTAAAGATGGGTTCAGTGAATGGAATTTCGGTGCATTAGAACCCGAAAATATCGGATCCAGGGACCGCAACCCTGTCCAAGAACATGCCCAGGAAACGGCACAGCAAGAAGTTAACTTTGCTCCGAACAAGGAGTCAGCAGAATATAGTCTGCCAAATTTTCAGAAATTCCTCTCCACAGAAGCGACGACTAAGCCTCTCACCAGAGCAGAAAAGGGAAAATGTCCCGATGCATTTAACTGGGGTAATTTAGAAATATCATTACAAAAACTTGATCCAACAGCGCAAGAACGCGCAATCAAGGAAATGGTAACACAGGCATTCGAATTAGGTGCGAAACATGCGCGAGAAGAAATACGCAATAAGAAGCTTTCTAAAAACGGATTACAAGTTTTGATCCATTGGCACCTGAAATGGTGGACCAGATCCTTGAAGCCATCACCGAAAATGAGGTTAAAAATAGTCTGAAGGTAAAGAAGGAACATACACCTTCCAAAGCATTCCACTTGAAGCCATTTAATCGGTTAAGCTCTCAGAGCTATCTGGGTCAAGCATTCAAAGAATTAGATAAGAAAGACCACCGGTCTAAAACAAAGAAATTCAATAAGATTGATACATCCAGTGACTTTAATACAGATTCGGACACTGATTCCCTAAGTAGCCTCACTGATCAGACCGAATCAGACAGCGATCCATCATCATCTGACGAGAGCACACCTGAACCAAGTTCAGATGACCCTGCTTCCTACATAAAGAAAAAGACCAAGACACGTTCTAACATTAGAACTACTGCAAAGAGGTCGCACCTGAAACCTCTGGTACCAGAAAAGTATGATGGGAGTCCTGACCCACAAATATTCTATAGATTTGTGCCGCTAGTCACTGACTGGTTAAAACAAGTTGTAGAGAAAGACAGAGAAGTTTTAGTCATATCTGCTCTACTGGAAGGAGAGGCATACAAATGGTATACTCAGACAGTTGCGTACAAACATAAGAAATGGACTACCAAAAAGTTATTTTTAGAAATGTTTAATTTCTTCTTCCCTGTCGATTTCAGGGTTCAACAACGCCAGAAACTTGATCATTGTTATCCAAACAACGGATCTGTTCGCGAATACACTGCTGAATTAATAGAACTATTTACTACAATAGGTTTCTCAGACAAACAAGAAAGAGTGCATAGACTCTGGAAAGGGTTCAAGCCATCTATACAACGTGCATTATGGCACGCTAAACTCAACCCGGCAACTTCTAAATGGAAGAAAGTTATCAAAATAGCCGAAATAGAGGAGATCTCGATGTTAGCATCCCGAATCAACACTAACTGAAATCAAAGCCATAAGCGCAACACTTCGCCACTCAACAGATCAAGGCACCATAAAATGCGCTATGAGAACACATGTGAACAGCACAACCAATGCGACCAACATAATTACACAGATTCTAATCATAGTCCTTGTTACAGCAGGCATTCATATAGCGAAAGGCAGTATGACAGACAGCATATCGAAAGAAATAACGTCCGATCGAGTACTTCTAATGGTAATTCAGAATCCTCAGGAATAGCATCAAACTATAATGATGAATTCGACATTAGCGAGGCAGAAAGCTTTGAAGAATTATCAGAAAATACACAAGATCTAAGTAGTCTTGACATAGGAATGATACAATTTGATTGTGAAGATTTCGCTTTCTCAGAGGAAGAACAAGTACACCTCAATGAGCTAGAGGCCAATTGCGACTGTAAACATCCTTTACAATACAATAACATGGAAAGTGCGATTTCAAATAACTCTATTCACACTAAGGAAGAGAATACTTCGCAGTACAACAATCAACACATCACTGAGTGCCAGACAACTACATAAGTACCTTACGGAAACAGACCAGCTCATTCACACGAGGAAAACAAATTAGGACTCACAGAGACACCCAGAGACACCTACTTGGTAAAGGATATAGAAAGCGCGTTTCAAATGCACACAGATGAGAATAACCTTCACAATCTAAGGTTCAACCTACCAAACTTCTTCAAAACTTGCCGAAAACAAGAAGGCAATAAAGAACTTACTAGTTTTGAGAATGACGGCAATGTCCCTCATTATTTATCTAATAATACACAGGTGGAGATATTACGAACCACCAAAGCATTGGATGATAGTTATGTTTACAAACAGAGCCAGGATAAATACCAGTATTACCCAATACCAGGAGCACTAGTGGCTGTCACAGAAATCAATGGACAACTGGTGGAGGTAGGCACTTACCCTACTACCCCTAGTCCACAAAGGATTTCCCCAAAGTCCTCCATAGATATGGATGCAATCAAACCGGAGCATATATCCCAGGAAAACTGGAACGACGACAGGCTCTCATTTGAACTATTTGGAAAACAAAAAGAACAGGGGACTTACACTTCAATCCCACGAAACTCTACAGCAGTTAAAGATGTTTCTCGTACAATTCCACCTATAATCATAGTAGTTAAAATAAATGTTCACCCAGTGCGAGCCCTAGTGGACTCCGGTTCGCTGGGAGATTTCATGTCGTCCAAATTAGCTGAACGACTGAGAACGCCAACTATTGAGTTAGAAAACTCTATTGCAGTTCAACTTGCCATACAGGAATCGCGTTCCAAAATAAACTATGGAACTCAGGTTCAGTTCGAGTATCAAACCGTAAATGAAAAAAGGTACTTCGATATCATAAACGTGTCAAATCATGACCTAATCTTGGGTACACCTTGGTTATTCCAACACCAAGTTACATTAACTATTAACTCACCTACTCTCGTCATTGGGATAGACAAGGCACAGCCCATGAAAGGCCCATGCGTAACAGAGCTCTCTTCACGAGCAACAACAATACATGAAAAAGCACAAAGTGAGTTGATTAATTACACTAAACCATGCTACAAAAAGACGGGTAAAGCAAACTTACCTCCACTACGCGAAATTAATCACATAATACCCTTGACCAACCCAGAGAAACGGAACACCTGGAGACCATCTAACTGCGCAGCTGCCTCGAGACCACTGCAGGTGGAAAAACGCGACGTTTATTTGAAGACCGAACAACGGAAAGAAGTAATCACACCGAGTGCGATACCAATGCTGCTAATACCTAAATTTGGTAAAATGGGAGAAGCCCCGCGTTCACGCACTTTTGTCGATCTCAGAGAACGAGATAAGAATACTCAGAAAATGACGTCCCCTTTACCTGACAGGAATGGTATGATATTGCGCGTGGCACGCACTCAATACCGAACTACAGCAGATGGACAGGACGCATATGAGAAAATTCAAATACATCTTAAAGACATAAAACACGAAGCATCAGAACAAGGCAAAGACTGGAAAACGGCCAAAGTAGCCACATCTATTCTACAAAATTAGACCAGGCGCAACAAAAATACCCTGCGCATGAAATAGAAATGTTAGCCAGCTTAGAAATGGTGATGAGACATAGTGACATACTTGAAGGTAATCACTTTAGGTCATTCACAGATCACAACGGACTCGAATATATGTTCAAACAAAGAGACTTATCTGGAAGACAAACTAGATGAATGAAAAACTTCGCCGAGCTCGATTTTGAAGTAATCTATGACCCAGAAAGCAAGGATGTAATCTTAGATGCACTTTCCAGAATGAATTCAAATAAAATACCAGGTACTTTTCATGCCAGAACCATAATAATACTCCTTTTCATTGGAACAGAGGGCGCAGCAATAGCTCCTAGATGCAGCACAAGAGTTCGAGTACCTACAGAACGTGCGAGAGCGCAGATACAAGATGACCAAACTCCAGAAAGAGTCGAAGTTCTGCGAACACCGCAAACATGCGCCTAGAAAACCAGCAAGTCGGTAACGAATCAAAGGGAGACAGCGCGTGAAAAAGATGCCAGTAGAACGAAAATAAACCAGAAAGAAGCAGAAGAAATCCATACAGACGCCAAAGAGATCCTAACGCGTAAGAGCTCCAAGAATAGTAATGAGCGCACACAATCTAGCCGTATATCAGACATAGCGCGAGTACATCACGAACAGGAGCATGGAAATAAGAATGCTGACAGCCCAGCACAAAAACAGACACCTAGACTCCAGAATGGGACTCCACCAGCAGAGACAGTATGCTCAGAGCTTTACAGAGAATTTGCAGCACAATTAAAACATAGTTTCGCTCTTCCAGACCCGAAGAGACGAAAGGAGGGCGATACCCCAAGACAAACATACTAACTTCAAGCACTCAACCAATGATACAGAGCTATTAGCCCTAGAAGATATCAACGAACAACAACTGCCTAACGGCAGTAAAGCGCGACAAATTACCTAAATCGGGAATTAACGACGGCAATAAACAAGCGAAGGTCGGCACAACATCGTTAGTCAATGTCGTAGCCGGAGGGCGTGACCAATCTTCTACTGAGCTACATTACAGAAACCTAAGTGAATATGACGCGCTTGGGGTTGACAACACCCACGATCTAAGAACACACTCAAACCCTCAGATCGAACTCAGAGCGGCACATTCATTCACAATCGATGTAATCGCATCTATAAATAACTCTACAACATTTGACGACATTCAAACTCCCAACTTCTTAATAACTCACTTACTTATCCCTTCTTTGGCAGGTACTAGTGATTCCAATCACGACCCCACTAGCTTTGGCGACTTGGACAGCGTCCGGCCGGCTAGTACCGCCCTAGGACACTTTGTATCCACCTACAACCACAGGACTGGCATACACAACGATGGGATCATCAAATGCAGTACCCATGCCATGCCGACCGCTGGTACATCCGGATTCCTAGACACTGCTACAATGGCCTACCAGCAAACTAATGCGACGTCTCCCGCTTCAAGGGGACTCTTCAATAAACCTACCGTCGCTGTTTCACACATCATCACACTTTCCTTCGCTCATCACGTCGATATTAGTCTATCTGCCGACGATCTAAATGCCATCAACCATCTCCACAACATGCTGGCGCATCATCTCCCGCGACAAGGGTGCTCTCGGCTAATAACGTCATTACAGACGCCTCTATCCACCCCCTCTCATTCCATGACGATGACCCTCGCATCAACCCTTCCGATGACTGTTCCGTCATGGTAATCGACAACGCCAACTCCCCTCATCGAAAACTTTCTATAGCCAACGCCGCTGATTTATCTGCCGATAACCAAATTCGAGAACGAGAATGTCACTATAATTTTGATAAGCCATCACTCTCCTTCCTCGAGAACACCTATTATCACGGCAAGGTTTTTATTCGCCACCCTTTGTCGACTCAAAATCTAGTCGGCTTGGACACTATGCTGCATACTTACCTACTGTTCGACCCTGAAGCTCGACGCGTCCACAACACGATCGAACCTGTTGGAATTCGCAAATGGACAAATATCTGGAATCCCCAGCACGACGTGAAACTCACATACCCATCAGGATCAGATGCATCTATAGACTGCTGTGAGCCTCCTATATCCAGCCTTCAATACACTCAGATGCTCGGTACCTCAGCACAGGCTCTCCAGTTATCACATCGGGACTATGATTGGCTCGATGATCAGGGACTCGTCAAGCACCGCGAACAGTATCTACGAGAAGACACTAAATATTAGATTTCAAAAAGTCACACACTCCGTCGTCCTCGCGCAGGCTCGTAAACACCACGGTTCCCAACAGACGACCTCGTCGCGACTACTAGACTGCCTACATATTTTCAAAGCCACACTCGTTTATTCCCATTCTACTTTTTTATTATGGAGACTTTTGCAAAGCCTCGGAGGGTGTATGTGACGGATACCTAGACAAAACATAACCACACTCCTTTATCTTATCTTAGTACTTAGATTCGGACTCAGCTTATTAACTAGATAGTTATTCAACGCTCGTTTTAGTTAGATAGATTCTACCTACAGTATATAAGGGGCGTCATATTCGACCTACGAGCCCCCAAGTTCTACGAATTGGATATACCCTACACTAGTCTATCCCGTTCGACTTGAGCTTTTCACCTCTCGTGTGCCGTGACCGTGATCAACCTCGCGCTCCCGTCACAATAATAAGGCCTCAGGTTTTATATTGTATCACACAGAACATAAGAATCTGTTGAAAAAAATTCTGTATATCATCAACGATTCCAACTTTCTGAGCCACCATCACCATTAGATACTATCTTAGAATGAGAGTGGAGTTGTCTTTGGTCTTCACGATCCCATTCAAGCTGCCACCCCCACTGGTAATTATGAATTACAGCAGATAGTCCATGAGGAATGTAATGCGATCCTGAATAGGAACAAGCAGGTGGTGGTGGGGGTGGTGGCATCGTGTAGGCTGGTTAATGGGGCTCCTAGGATCGAACTAGGATTGAAAAAAATAATTGTAGGATTGAGTAGGATCAGATTGACTAGGGTAGGATTGAGTAGGGTGGATGTAACTTGAGTAGGACTGACTAGGGTTGTAGGATTGACTAGGGTAGGATTGAGTAGGGTGGATGTAACTTGAGTAGAACTGACTAGGATTGTAGGATTGACTTGGTAGGATTGAGTAGGGTGGATGTAACTTGAGTAAGACTAACTAGGATTGTAGGATTGACAAAAATAATTGTAGGATTGAGTAGAGTGGATATAACTTGAGTAGAACTGACTAGGATTGTAGGATTGACCTGGTAGGATTGAGTAGGGTGTTTTTAGCTTAAGTAGGACTAAGTAGGATTATAAGATTGACCCAGTAGGAGTGAGTAGGGTGGACTTGATTTAATTGGGACTGAGTAGAATTATGAAATTGAGAGTGATAGGATTATAGGATTGACTCAGTAGGATTGAGTAGGGTGACTTGAATTGAGTAGGGCTGAGTAGAATTATAACATTGACTTGAGTGTAGAATTGACTGGAGTGTAGAATTGAGTAGGATGAACTTAAATTGAGTAGGACTGAGTAGAATGATAGAATTATAGAAGTGACTTATACAGAATTTAATTGTATAGAATTAAGTAGGGTGGATGTGATTTAAGAATAGTTTTGAGAGCGGAACAGTCCAACACATGGGAGGTGGTGACACATCCTATAATTTAACTATTTGTGTGAAAGGTCAGAATAATTTGAGATTGGAAGAGTTGAGCACATAAGAGGTGGCGACGCACCCTACAACTCAACTGTTCACATGAAGGGTCCGAATAATTTTGAAATTTGAAGAGGCCAGCACATAAGAGGTGGTGACGCACTGTACAACTCATCTATTCACATGAAGAGTCAGAATAATTTTGAAATTTGAAAAGAGACCAGCACATAAGAAGCGGTGACACACCATATAATTGACCTGTTCACATGAAAGGTCAAAATAATTTTGAGATTTGAAGAGCGTAGTATGTGAGAGGTGGCGATGCACTGTACAATTGACCTGTTCAAATGAAAGGTCAAAATAATTTGAGATTTGAAGATCCCAGTATGTGAGAGGTGGCGACACACCATACAATTGACATGTTCAAATGAAAGGTCAAAATAATTTTGAGATTTGAAGATCTCAGTATGTGAGAGGCAGTGACGCACCATACAATTGACATGTTCACATGAAAGATCAAAATAATTTTGAGATTTGAAGAGCTGAGTATGTGAGAGGTGGCAACACACCGTACAATTGACCTGTTCAAACGAAAGGTCAAAACAATTTGAGATTTGAAGAGCCCAGTATGTGAGAGGTGGCAACACACTGTACAATTGACATTTTCAAATGAAAGGTCAAAAGAATTTTGAGATTTGAAAAACCCAGTATGTGAGAGGTGGCGACACACCATACAATTGACCTGTTCAAATGAAAGGTCAAAATAATTTTGAGATTTGAAAAGCCCAGTATGTGAGAGGTGGCGACGCACCATACAATTAACCTATTCAAATGAAAGGTCAAAATAAATTTGAGATTGGAAGAGTCCAATACATGAGAGGCAATGATGCACTGTACAATTGATCTGTTCGCATGAAAGGCGAAAATAATTTGAGATTGGAAGAGTTTAACACACAAGAATGGAAGAGTCTAGCACATTAGAGGTGGCAATGTAATGTACAATTGACCTATTTGTATAAAAGGTCAGAATAATTTCAAGAGTGGAAGATTAAAGCCCATCAGAGGCAGTGACACACCATAGAAGTCAACTGTTCATATAGCAGGTCAGTATAATTTTGAGATTGGAAGAGGCCAGTACATCAGAGGTGGTAACGCACCATACAATCCAACCATTCACATGAAAAGTCTGAATAAATTTGACATTAGAAGAATTCATCATGTGAGAGGCAGTGATGCACCCCACTATTGACTTATTCATATGAAAGGTCAGAATAATTTTGTGAGGTGGAAGAGTCTTGCACATGAGAGGCGGTGATGCACCATACAATTCAACTGTTCACATCATAAGTCAGAATAATTTTGAAATTAGAAGAGGTCATCACATGAGAGGTGGCGATGCACCATACAATCCCACTGTTCATGTAAAAGATAAGAATAAATTTGAGAGTGGAAGAGTCTAGCACATAAGAGGGGGCGAAGCACTGTACAATTCTAATATTCATATGAAAGATCAAAATAAATTTTAGTGCAAGAGTCCAGCATATGAGAGGTGGCGATGCACCCTATGATTTCATGGTCTAGTATACATGAGAGATGGCGACGCACTGTCCAACTCAACTGTTCAAATGAAAGGCAAATATAATGTCTAGAGTAGAGTAGTCCAGCACATGAGAGGTGGTGACGCACCCTCCAACTCAACTGTCTACATGAAAAGCCAATATAATCTTAAAAGTGAAGTAGTCCAGCACATGAGAGGGGGCGATGCACTCTCCAACTCAACTGTTCATATGAAAGGCCAATATAATTTCTAGAGTAGAGTAGTCCAGCACATGAGAGGGGGTGACGCATCCTCCAACTCAACTGTTCACATGAAAGACCAAAATAATTTCTAGAGTAATGTAGTCCAGCACAAGAGAGGTGGCAACGCACCCTCCAACTCAACTGTCTACATGAAAGGCCAATATAATCTTAAAAGTGAAGTAGTCCAGCACATGAGAGGTGGCGATGCACTCTCCAACTCAACTGTTCACATGAAAGGCCAAAATGATTTCTAGAGTAGAGTAGTCCAGCATATGAGAGGTGGTGACGCACCCTCCAACTCAACTGTTCACATGAAAGACCAAAATAATTTCTAGAGTAATGTAGTCCAGCACAAGAGAGGTGGCAATGCACCCTCCAACCCAACTGTCTACATGAAAGGCCAATATAATCTTAAAAGTGAAGTAGTCCAGCACATGAGAGGTGGCGATGCACTCTCCAACTCAAATGTTCACATGAAAGGCCAAATAATTTCTAGAGTAGTGTAGTCCAGTATATCAGAGGTGGTGACGCACTGTACAAATCAACTGACTACATGAAAGACCAAAATCATTTCTAGAGTAGAGTAGTCCAGTATATCAGAGGTGGTGACGCACTGTACAAATCAACTGACTACATGAAAGACCAAAATCATTTCTAGAGTAGAGTAGCCCAGTATATCAGAGGTGGCGACACACCCTACAATTCAACTGACTACATGAAAGGCCAAAATAATTTCTAGAGTAGATTAGTCCAGTACATGAGAGGTGGCGGCACACCCTCCAATTCAATTGTTCACATGAAAGGCTAAAATAATTTTAAAAGTGAAGTAGTCCAACACATGAGAAGTGGCGACACACCCTACAATTCAACTGTTCCGCACCCACCAACTCAACTGTTCATATGAAAGGCCAATATAATTTCTGAGGTACTACAGTCCAACACATGAGAAGTGGCAACACACTGGCCAACTCAACTGTTCACATGAATGGCCAAAATAATTTCTAGAGTAGAGTAGTCCAGCACAAGAGAGGTGGCAATGCACCCTCCAACTCAACTGTTCACATGAAAGGCCAAAATAATTTCTAGAGTAGAGTAGTCCAGCACATGAGAGGTGGCGACGCACCCTCCAACTCAACTGTCTACATGAAAGGCCAATATAATCTTAACAGTGAAGTAGTCCAGCACATGAGAGGTGGCAACGCACCATTCAACTCAACTGTTCACATGAAAGGCCAATATAATCTTAACTGTGAAGTAGTCCAGCACATGAGAGGTGGTGATGCACTGTCCAACTCAACTGTTCATATGAATGGCCAAAATGATTTCTAGAGTAGAGTAGTCCAGCAGATGAGAGGTAGTGACACACCCTCCAACTCAACTGTTCATATGAAAGGCCAAAATAATTTCTAGAGTAGAGTAGTCCAGCATATGAGAGGTGGCAATGCACCCTCCAACTCAACTGTTCACATGAAAATCCAGAACAATTTCTAGAGTAATGTAATCCAGCACAAGATAGGTGGTGACGCACCCTCCAACTCAACTGTTCACATGAAAGGCCAATATAATTTCTAGAGTAGAGTAGTCCAGCATATAAGAGGTGACGACACACCCTCCAACTCAACTGTCTACATGAAAGGCCAATATAATCTTAAAAGTGAAGTAGTCCAACACATGAGAGGTGGCGATGCACCCTCCAACTCAACTGTCTACATGACAGGCCAAAATAATTTCTAAGGTAGTGTAGTCAACACATGAGAGATGGCGACGCACCCTCCAACTCAACTCTACATGAAAGGCCGATATAATTTCTGAGGTACTGCAGTCCAACACATGAGAGGTGGTGACATGACCCTACCAATTCTCCCCTTGTCTCCCTGCCTTCATTACCTTCCGGCACCCTATTGAACCTGACATAAGAGTGGTCAGATTCAGGGGTCTGAATCCAGGACTGAAGAAAAAAATTAATCCATTTTTTGTCTTTTA
>JASFCW010000118.1:0-18516 GCA_036936985.1 Crucibulum cyathiforme
GCCGACGTGTGATATGCGTCGCAACACACAAATGTGTTGAAAAATGCGCATCAGAAATCTTTTCGCACGCCACTGTAGATGGAATCCCACCAGCAAAGATAGGCATTTCAGCACTAACGAAACATGTGTCTCAACCTGGCGCAACAGAAACTGCTCAGAAAATCTGATAAGATCCAAAAAATCCAGATTTGATAATGCATCCAACAGATGCGGAGTGATATCAGCTCGTGATAAGTAATAAAAACAAGTTCCTTTTGCAAAGTGCCAAACAACAGACTCGGGTGATGGTGTATTGATGTGGTCAATTTGATGACTGCAGTTCTGCAAACAGCATAGAACGAGATCCTCATAGAAAATCCTCTTGTCAATATGGTATTCTCCTGACCTTGATGTGTCTGTAAGGAAATCACTGAATGAAGCATGAAGAATTCGAATGGAGCTAGCATCACTAGACGATGAATTTGAAGAGTAATTGTCATCAGAAGAGTGGCTATTAGCATTTTCTTGGCTTGGAACATAAATGACGGAGTGAAGGTCTGATAAATACAAAGCTGTGTTCCCCCTCTCTAACAGGAGCAGGCAATCTAAGATATCTGGTGTCATTCTGAAGCCATAGATATAAGGTCTATCAGTTAAATATAATATAGCACCAAGGACACGAGACGTAGCACGATAATCAACCACAGTAGATAGAATATGATGATACAGCTGATCCAATGCGCTGTACGGTGTTTCATTTCCTCGTGGACCAAGACCAAGAATGATGCTTAGACCTTTTACAGGTGACTTGCGCTGATTTCCAAGATATTTCATCACAACAGAAGCATAGATGAATTGCCCAGATGATCGATTGACAAGAGTACAGATACCGTCATCAGAAGGCCAGTTCGGCGGAAAGTATTGACGTGACTGATGAGTCTTTATGATTTCTGCAAATTTACTGGACAGAAATGCTCCAATATCTTTTTCTGGATTGAAACGGTCATTCAGAGCAAGATGAGTGGATAATTGCTGCACACTCCAAGTGTCGAAAGCCTCGCGAAGTGCTAGTTCAGGCCGACTGGCGACGAGGAAGCAAAGAGGAATGTTAGATGAAATTAAAGCCTCTGATATGACCTCTAAAATTGTTTTTTGCATATCTGGATTTTCACATTCATCAAGACCATCAATAGCGACAAGCTGTGGAGAATATTCTGGCCATAGGCCTTGAATCATAAGACCAAGTATTGGGTTCACAATTAGCCGCTGAATTTGTACCTGTAAAGATAAAGAAAAGATATTCAAGTCACTCTCAATTGCCTCAATGACGGGCGTAGCCAGTGCAGGAACAGCCTGTATGACCTGATAAGTGATAGTAGCAATCAGACAATCTGCTGTATTCCTCTTCTCCGCTGTTCGAGAGAAAAAGAAGGAAGCACATAGTAGGTTAAACATTTCGCAAATCTCTGTGATAGTCTGTACTATCGCCGACTTCCCTGCTCCAGCAGGGCCGTGTAACCACATAATACTTGTCGTGCGTTGTCGATTATTAATCCATGTCAAGATCATAGTGAGCACAGCTTTCCTGGTTTCTGGATGGCATCTTGGCGGATCGAAGTCAATCCTTTCGTGTGAGTTATGGGATGCTCCTTCGGCAATCGATGCTCGCAGCTGTTCAAAACCTGTGTAGTACAAAGTCGCCGTCGAGTGAATCCTATGATGAGAGTTCATTTAACGCACCATTGATCCTGTTACGTCCACCATGATCATTGAACGTACAGCCGTTGATAACAGTACCCCTTGCTTGATTGAATGCCATGTTTGAAGATAAAAATATTCCTATTGTGCGAAGAAAACAATGAGGCAGACCTATTGACGGGAGGGAATCGAAGTGAATGACTTACCGGCCTGGGGCGTGCTCGAATGTAGAGGGGGAGATCATATAGACCACCGCTAAATGTAACGTTGGCAACGTGCTTGGCCTCTTTGGTGTGTTTGTCTATGAATAGTGTGGAAACTGAAGGCAGAACTCGCTGGTAGATCTATTTGTGGACTTGGATCAGTATGAGACAGCTTCCATCATCGGGTTCTTTCATGATCAAATGTATTACAGTGTACTACCGTTCCTTTACACACCAAAGTAAGATTCCTGATTTATATTGTCCAATGGCCTTTTTCCACACGGAAAACTATATGACAACATATTAAAGCATCTTAAGTATCTAAAACCAATCTTATAGCGTGGAAAGAGCATAACACTGTGTAGAATTGGGGGAAAAAATTTGACAAGAAAGTTGATGACTTTACACACCGTGACACCCGTGAGACTTCGTGTGACAGCTGCATCTCTCAGTCACTTAATGCGGTTGGTGTGACTTCTCGGGAATCTCGGATGCTGATGTTGATTGTCTAGTGTGCAGACTTCCACCGCACATCTGTCACGCATTAACAAAACACATTCTGTGAGCTCAGTTGGGCGTCAAATGTCTTTATTTCAGTTGGGTCTTGCGCAAAATCAGTTTGCCTACAGAACCAATATGAAATTTGGGCCAGAATGAGCATGTCCAGATGATAAAATGAAATCTATGTCGTGGTCAAAGTTGAGATCACTCCAAATTGAGTATTCAAACAAGTCTTTTGTATATACAGCACTCAATTCACATTCTTACCTCATAGAATTCGGTGCATAGATAGTCTAAATAAATCACTTACAGTCTGCAAAATATCAGACCAATTGGGCATGATTTGGGAGAGAAAAAGCGTTTTGTGTAAAGGAACGGTAGTACACTGTATATTGATGGTTTTGGGGCTGGGTACATGATGTAAGATACACCGAGTTCAGAAAGCAACAAGAGTGGTTTTACAAGTGGGAAGGCGGAAATGACTCGGCCTGATGTGGCAGTGCTGAGTTTTTGTACTTCAGGCCAAAAGTAAATGCTCTCTCGTCAAGCACGATGCCATCATCGCTGTCAACAGTGAAAACAAATCGTCTGTCGTAGGATCCCCTTCCAACGTGATCGATTCACTGTCCTCGTCATTCAGAAGTCTTGCACGCTCACACTCTTTATCAACTGTGCAATACTGCCTTGCTTACCTCTCCTACTCCACTTTGCCCGCCGCAATTCATTCTCAAGCTCCGAACTAGCCTGTAGCTGGCAGCCATGCACAGATTCCAATGACAAAACTCATAGCTCACCCCCCCCCCAGACATGTCATGTGATATCACGTGACATGATCCGATAATTTCCCGATTGCTATCTAACCGCCACCTGTCAGCTAGCTCCTTGGCGCGGTGCGGTGTCGGGCACAGCGGGCGGCAGGTGAGCGATGGACACCGGCAGACATGGTTGAAAAGCGCACCTGCTCACGTGAGGATAGGAGGGAGAAAGTAAACAAATAGATTTTTTTGTACACTGCATTCTGCTGTACACGTATTAGTAACTCAACATCTACCTATGCCTTCTGACGAGAACTCTCCTCCAGAACATCCTATATGCTCACAGTCCAAATGCAGAAATGCCCTCCCGCCCAACTCGAACTATAAATCTTGCGAAAAATGTCGTGAACTAGACAGGCTTCGAAAACAGAAGAAGCGGAAAAGGGATAAAAGCATTGATAGACCACAGAAGAAAATCACACCTGAGATTCAAACTGGCTCTGGCAGGATCAGGGAGCAACAGTGGGAGGTAATTGTGGTTGAGGATAGTAGCAGTGAAGAAGAGGTGAGTCCTTAGAACGTATATCAGACAATATGTGTGCTTACCATAGGAAGAAAGGCTAGTGACCGTGATTTGCCTACATTCAAAGATAGCGAAAAATTCTTTTGCAAACTTCGGCAGGCATTCAAAAGCCAACAAGAGGTCTTCTTTAATGCAAGATATGAGATCCCAGTGGATCCATTAGTCACTAAGAAGGAACGTGTTCAGATGACAGCACAAGAGATATGGAAGGTAACGGGGTATAGATTTTGGTATGGCACCAATTATATATCATGACAGATGAGCCCTCATATCCATCACAGGGTACGCGACAACCGAGAACTTGGGAAAGGTTATAAGACACGTTACTGGTGTTGCCAGGATATCAACAGGAAGCAAAAGGTGCGCCCTGTTCAACGTGAGGGTGCCAAACACCGTGACGCAGTGGGGATGTGCCGGTACAACTGCCGCAGCTGTCTGATCATATCATGCTGCGAGACAATGGATAATCCTGACACCCACGTAGTTCAGGTCTACTTGAAGCATTTCAAGTCCCACACACCTTATTACGATGTTGCGATGCCTCTTGATGCTGCCGCAATCGTCCGCGAGAGTCTTGAATGGAACACACCATCTGCCATCATACCGAAAGTCCAAAGCTTATACCCTGCTGTGACTGCCGCTCAAGTGAATGTCGCTTGGACAACAATGAGTGAGACAATATGGAAGAAAGACCCACTTCAATTACCATCAGCAGAGGCCTTGTTGAAGGAGTATTCAGGTGATGTTGCCGTATTCAATCTCCCAAAGGTGGAGGGAGTAGAGCAGTTGGCTTGGGGTATGAAGAAAATCGGCGAGCGACTGCAAGGCAAAATTGTTGAGATTGCAATTGATGCAACATGTACGTCGTACCTATAACCTTCTTGGGCCATCTCATAACTTCTGATGATTACAGATAATACAAATGCGAAACATCTGGAGCTGTATTCAGTTATTGGAGAATATGATAATACAGGCTTCCCATTGTCTTACTGTCTGCTGTCCACCAAATCTGCTGTTTCGCCTGGAAAATGCAAGGATGCCCTTGCTGCATGGACAGCCACTTTACGAGAAGTGTATGGTATAATACCAAGATTCGTTCATACCGATAAAGATATGGCAGAAATAGGAATGGCTCGACAAGTCTGGCCTGAGTCGAAGCATCAGCTATGCTGGTGGCACCAGCGGGATGCAGTTAAGCGACGTATTGGCAAACGGAAGCTGTCAACAAATCCATACCGTTTACAACGTGCTATACACGAGTTCTCATTCATCAGCAAGGACTTCTTGCCACGTGGAAGGCCTGACTTGAACGAAAGTGAGGGTGAGGTGCCTGGAGAGCCCGCAGTAGAAGCAGATTGCATACCAGATGGCAGTACATATTCAAACCCAAATGCCCTCTTCATTCGTATTCCCAATACTATGCTCCCTGAGGCTGCTGATGCCCCGTTGGCTGGATCAAGCACTGCAGTGGAATCCAATGCGAGGCTAACTATCAAAATACCAGCATTACGTCCACCTGTGGGTTTTGATGAAAGCGAGCCGCATGAAGATGATTTGGAGAAACATACGTTTTGTCCAGAGGAACTGCATGCCAACGTCCTTGACCTGATAGATCACCACCTTTGTGCTCATACACTCATCCCCGGCTATTCCGCACCGACACCTGAAGGAATCAAAGCATGGGCTGTTAAGCAAATGTATGACTTCTGCGTCAAGCACAACTTACCAAACTTGTGGGTTTACATGTGGGAGAACTGGTATAGGCGTGGTCGATGGGAGTTATGGGCAAGATCGGTATCTAAAGAAATACCACGCCTACGAACAACAATGATGGTTGAATCACAGTAAGCAATGATTCTTAGCATGAGTTTGAAGGATTCTCACCTGAAACCAGTTGGCGACGCATCAAGAGAGACTTTCTCCACCATTTCAACCGTCCACGGCTGGATCTCCTCGTTTGGGTGCTCATAACAAAGCTTGCGCCAGGATATTATCGCAAGCTCGACATGATGCTGAATGTAACCGGTCGATATCGAGAACTTC
This sequence comes from Crucibulum cyathiforme, assembly GCA_036936985.1. Classification (NCBI taxonomy): domain Eukaryota; kingdom Fungi; phylum Basidiomycota; class Agaricomycetes; order Agaricales; family Nidulariaceae; genus Crucibulum; species Crucibulum cyathiforme. The sequence goes on from JASFCW010000118.1 coordinate 5,763, forward strand.
CTGTCTGGAGGCAAGACTTCAAAGTGGAGTGGAAGAAAGCAATGAGCACACCTATAACAATGCCGTTGAACGAGAAGTACCGACCTGATCCCACCCGATTTGTGTGCACATGTCCACACTTCGTCGTCAGCCGGTTCCTCCTCTGCAAGCACCTTGTTCAAGCATTCCACCCCGTTCCACCTACTTTCTTCCTTGAGGTCACCCGCAATCGAACAACTCCATTCTGGTCCCATCCATCCCTGATCCTGCGCAATGATATTCAGCTGGAAGGAAACACTGAACAAGTGAGGGCAGCCACCGGCTCGACACAAATACCCATGGAAGGTATTCTACACAACGCTGCGGAATCCGATGGGGAGGACAGCAGTGATGATAACCTTGTTGACACGGAGGCTAGTTAGATGGAACGGGAGACATTTTCTGAAACAATACTTGCTCACCTCAAAATGATTCGTCAGTTTTGCGATGGCATTGAATATCAAGTCCAATTTCAAGATCGTCGATTTCTGCAGACATTCGAGAGGGAAGGAGCGGGTTTTCTGCGGCTTGCGAAAAACTGTCTGAGCAAGGAGAAACAGCGACGTTTGCCTGTGACATGGGAGAGATCAACGGCAAACGCGATGTTCTACAGAACACGCCCTTCTGAATCAGACAGATGCACGTAAATACCCTTGATGTACATAATCAACAATAACTTCTTCAATCCGTCGCGTGTCAAGTCCTGAGTTGATCAACTTGGCTACTCAATCGTGATCTTACAGATAGATAACACCAAACGCGAACAGCGACTGGTCACATCGGGCCTTCAAGTTCAACATATTTGCCCACCACCTGCCGCCCGTCCACCGTCCGCCGCGCCGCACCTGGGGCTGAGTTCAAAAAGTGACAGGTGGTCGGGGTAGATAGCTGACGGAAATTTATCGGATCATGTCACATGATGTCACGTGTAATGTCTGGGGGGGGGGTGAGCTATGGGTGCTTCCAATGACACCCTCTGCATCAACGAGCGCCATTGGCCCGCATCCCCGATCAAACCCTGTTCTTATCACCAATCCCGGGCCTTGAATCGCTGAACTTGTCATAATCAGGAAAGCGAACAGATAACCTCTCAGCCTACTTTTGCTACATTCCTCCCCTTGTTCTTGCTACCTTTGCCTTCGCACCTCACATTGAAGAAGCGCAGTACCGGACACTATTTCGTGGCTTCCTTCTCTGGTGCTCATCGCCTACAGTTGCCCTATTGCATTCCTCACCATGTCTTCTCCCATACGTTCTGTTTCGCTAACCCACCTCTGTATCAGTTTAACCATATATTACGCAATGGCCATTCAGATCAAGGTGAGGGCTTACATGCTGGTTGTGAGGGATAAGGCACTCTAATGAAACAAGTGCGTCTCCTTTATCGTATGTCCCGTGATTCTTTTGCTCATCTTTCATTCGTCGTCCCCATTGGCCTCTATCCTCCTTTTTGCACACGCTGGCTGTTCAATCTTAGTGCATATAGCCTGATTCCTACCAACCCTCCCTCCGCCCTTCCCCTTGGTTTACCATGCTATCTCTGTTTTTCCGTTACTTGACTCTATGATCCACTTTCTGACTCCTCTCGTCTTACAGGTGCTCGAATTAGCTGGGAATCTCGCTCGTCTAGGCTGCCTCAGAATACCTCTCTAACGTCGATCAAGACCATGATACCGCTGTAATAGGTGAGGTAGGATTAATGCAAACTTTCGCCAAAGCCGAAGGCCACCCTCTCACTTCCTCCAACTTCAACGGAGCCGATGCACGCCCAGCACGACACAAAGGGGGGGACTGCGTGGACGCTACCACTGCACATGAGCGGACTCCGAGGTGAGTTCAAATATAACCATAAGTCACAATCGTTTTAAACCCCTTTCATAAGTCGAACCTTCGCATCTCCATGTCACTATGACGCCGCATGCCGTCTTCGTTCATGCATTTGGACTGTCCTAGGACGCTACAGAGTGGATTACGTCTTCATGCAAAGATTGGACTCACAAGGGGTAATCTCGACGTCACTCTTATCGGCTTCATCTCACTCATACAGAAAACCCAGCTGTGATATACGCAAGGTTAGTTTACGGATCCTTGATCTGGACTGATAGCTGATCATCTCTGCTCTTCAGAAGGTTGTATTCACTTGACACCAGCCACCATTAGCCACGCTAGGGAAATCTTTGCCTGAACACTCCCCCATCGGCTGCAAGCGAAAGGAAGCTTTTCAGATATTGGTCTCGCGTACTCGTAAGCGCCTAACGCTTGGTGTATACCTACGTCTCCTATGGTTTCTCTCCACTTCGGTTCGGTTATGTCAATATTAAGTCTACATATAAATGGATCGCTCAATAACTTTTCCAAGGTTAATTACAAGTAACTTACTTGTGAGATTTGCTTGCGACTTTTCATCCTGGAAGGGCTGTTCTTCGCGGAAGATGCTGGTTTGTCGTCAAGTTGCTTCCTTTTTCGTGAACTGCGTTGCAAAGTCTGTGACGCTGAGACGACCGTCTGACGTGACTTCATTTTCACGGGAGCTGCTTCATATGCAATATCTAAATGCACAAACCCCTGCTGCCCATTATTGGCGACCCCTGGAACGATACCCTTGAGGTAAATTTTACTACGCCCGAATCTCAATACTGCAGGAAATTTGAATGATCGAGATTGTTCAGTGTGAGATTCTCGTTCATTATTCTACAAACAATATCGTGAACACACAGATATGAATATGAATTTGTCTCACGTACTATAAGGCGTTTCCAAATGTCATTCCGCATAGAAAGTGGTATGTTAGTGTTGGATATGATGTGTCGGGCATGCTCCTTATCTAGATAATAGTAAATCTTTGACATTTGTGATGACAAGAGCTGTAGGTCAGGATCATGTAGTTTGTAGCTTGAGAAAATGAATTACTAGATGAAAAGCTGGATAATGCAAGTTCCAGTGAAAGAACTTACCTTGGGTCCCACATCCATGAAAGTACTGCAAACATTGCACTTTCGTAATGAGTCTTTGACATGGCGCACTGCTTTGATCGGCAGGGAGTTGAAAGAAATTCTAGCAGCCATTCTCGATAGATCTTGGAGACATCATTCTTTATTCGAATAGGGCATCCCAGGTGGCTTCCCTCAACCCTGGGGCGAAAGAGAGATGTAGAGGAAGAATCCTCTGTATCAACCAGGATAATACGTCCAAGTACTGCATAAATAGTCTCGACAATGCTCGGATTCTCCCGGCTCGATAAAAGGTCTAAGTGATGTAGATCCATAGCATTCTGTAATGAAGTGAAGATATGGCCCGCCTGAGAATTATCTGTCTAAAAATGTGACAAGTTAGAACAATCTGAACTCGTAAAGACAAATATAGATGAAATCCATCAGCAAAGATAGGGATTTCAGCACCAACGAAACATATATCTGGCTTTCATCGCGATTCGACGAAATTTTCACATCATCCCCAAAATCCAGATTTGATAATGCATCCAACAGATGCGGCGTGATATCAGTCTGTGATAAATAATAACACCAATTCCCATTTGCAAATTGCCAAGCAAACCACTTGGTTGATAGTGATTTGCTGTTGTAAACACTGCAATTGTGCAAACAGCATAGAGCGAGATCCTCATAGAACATCCTCTTGTCAATATGGTATTGTCCTGACCTTGATGTGTCTGTAAGGAAATCACTGAATGAAGCATGAAGAATTCGAATGGAGATAGTATCATGAAAGGATGAATTTGAAGAGTAATTGACATCAGCAGAGTGGCTATTAGCATTTTCTTGGCTTGGAACATAAATGACGGAGTGAAGGTCTGATAAATACAAAGCTGTGTTCCCCCTCTCTAACACGAGCAGGCAATCTAAGAGATCTGGTGTCTTTGTGAAGTTATTGACGTAATGGTAATTATCTATATATAATATATAAGCAAGGACACGAGACGTAGCAGGATAATCAACCACAGTAGATAGAATATGATGATACAACTGATCCAATCGGCTGTACGGAGTTTCATTTCCTCTCGGAACAAGACCAAGAATGATGCTTAGACCTTTTACAGGTGACTTGCGCTGATTTCCAAGATATTTCATCACAACAGAAACATAGATGAATTGCCCGGATGATCGATTGACAAGAGTACAAATATCGTCATCGGAAGGCCAGTTCGGCGGAAAGTATTGACGTGACTGATGAGTCTTTATGATTTCTGCAAATTTACTGGACAGAAATGCTCCAATATCTTTGTCTGGATTGAAACGGTCATCCAGAGCAAGATGTGTGGATAACCACTGCACTCTCCCAGTGTTGAATATCTCGCGAAGTGCTAGTTCAGGTCGACTGGCGATGAGGAAGCAAAGAGGAATGTTAGATGAAATTAAAGCCTCTGATATGACCTCCAAAATCATTTTTTGCATAGCTGGATTCTCACATTCATCAAGGCCATCAATAGCGACAAGCTGTGGTGAATCTTCTGGCCATAGACATTGAATCATAAGTCCTAGTATTGGGTCCACAATTAGCCGCCGAATTTGTACCTGTAAAGATAAAGAAAAGATCTTCAAGTCACTCTCAATTGCCTCAATGACGTCCGTAGCCAGTGCAGGAATAGCCAGTATGAGCTGATAGGTGATAGTAGCAATCAGGCGATCTGCCGTATTCCGCTTCTCCGCTGTTCGGGAGAAAAAGAAAGAAGCACATAGTGTTTTAGACTTTTCGCATTCCTCCGTGATAGTCTGTACTATCGCCGATTTTCCTGCTCCGGCAGGGCCGTGTAGCCACATAATACTTGACGTACGTTGACGGTCATTAACCCATGCTAAGATCATAGCGAGCACGGATTTTCTCGTTTCCGGGTGGCATCTCGGCGGATCGAAGTCCATCCTTTCGTGCGAGTTGTGGAATGCTCCTTCTGCAATTGATGCACGCAGGTGTTCAAAACCTGTACAACGTGAAGTCACTATGAATTAATTCTCATATTTAGAGATAGTTTAACACACCGATCCTGTTATGTCTACTATGATCATTGGACGTAAAGCCACCATAATCATTGAACGTAAAGCCACCATAATCATTGAACGTAGTAAAGCCACTATAATCGTTGAACATAGAGCCATTGTTATCATTGAACGTAAAGCCACTGTAATCATTGAACGTAGAGCCATTGATATCATTGAATGCAAAGCCACTATAATCATTGAACGTAGGGCCATTGTTATCATTGAACGTAATGTCACTATAATCAGTGAACGTAGAGCCATAGATATCAAAATCACTTGCTTGATTGAACGACATGTTTGAGGACAAAAGTAATCCTACTGTGAAAAGAAAACAGTGAGGCAGCCTTATTGACAGGAAGGGGGCCAAGAGGGTAACTCACCGGCCTGGGACGTGCTCTAATGTAGAGGGGGGACCCATATAAACCAGCGCTAAATGCTAAATGCAACGTTGAAGCAACGTGCGATGCCTCGCCTCTTTGGCATGTTTGTCTATAAATAATGAGGAAACGGAAGGCAGAACGCGTTGGTAGATCTATCTGTCGATTTGCATCACTACGCTGCCCCTTCACTGTATTGGGTGCGTCTCATTAAATGTATCATGTGGATGGTTTTTGGACTGGGTATACGAGGTAAGATGCAACGAGTGCAGAAAGCAACATGAGTGGTTTTACACGTGGGAACACGAAGATGAGTTCGGTCTGATGTGGCAGTGCTGAGTATTTGCACTTGAGGCTCTCATTGTCAAGTATGATGCCATCGTCGCTAACAACAGCGAAAGCAAATTTCTGCTCTTCCAATGCGGTCGATACACCGTCCACGCTATTCAGCAGTCTTACGCGCTCACGCTCTTCATCAACTGCGCAACACTGCCTTGCTTACCTCTCCTACTCCATCGTGCTCACCGCAGTTCATTCTCAAGCTCCGAACTAGCCTGTAACTGGCAGCCATGTGCAGATGCCAACGACACCCTCTGCGTCAACGAGTGCCGCTGACCCATACCCTAGATCAATCCTATTCTAATCAAGGAGCGGCGGTTTTGGACCACTGACCCTGTTGGCGTTTATGACTCTTGAGCCCGCCCGTGGTACGTTTCTTTCGCCGTTCCTGTCTCCTTTCCCCTCGCTCTTCACCTTGAGAAATGCACCACGGACACAGTTTTCGTGACTTTGTTCTCCAGAGCTCGTCGCCTGCAGTGACCTCATTGTTTCTCTTACTATATCTTTTCTTATACAATATGTTAAGCTCGCTAATTCACCTCCACACCAGTTTAGCCATACGTCGCTGGATGAGCTATTCTGACCTAGGCGAGGGCTTAAATGTTGAGATCGTGAGGAAGCAGGCGCTCTGTGAACCAGGTATGTCTCCTCTTCATATTCCCATGGTTCTTTCCCCACTCTTTCACTCGTCGTCCCGGCTTCTTTTGTGCGCTCTTTGGCAGTTCGTTTCTTCATTTGTCATTCATTTCAAGCGCATACACCGTGCTTCTTACCCACCCTCCCTCCACTCTGCCGCGTGGATTACCATGCTACCTTTCTATTTCAATTGCATAGCTTCATCATCAACTTACTGAGAGCTCCCCTCTTGTAGATTCCCAAACCTGAATCTCGTCAACGTTGCATCGAATCAAGCTCTAACGTCAGTCACGATTGCATTCCTGTTATAGCGGATAATGGGCTTACATCAGGCTGTCGTTAAGCCAAAAGTCAACATCAAAACTTCCTCAAACCCTCCAACAAAAGAGACTATGGGGACGATACTAGTGCACGTAAGCTGACCACTGGTGGGTTCAAATGCAATCATAGCTTGGAATTGACTTAAGAACCTCTTTATAGGCTGAACTCTTATAACCTCGGTCTCAGTGAGACGTACGCCACACGCCGCCTTCGGTCACACCTTCGAACTGTTCTAGTCCACTGCTGAGTAAAGTACATCTTCACGCGAGATGCTGAATTCGCACGGGCAGTCCCCACTTCCCTCTTCTTGTCTGTTTCACTTCGCTTGTACGGAAATCCAAGCTGTCATTCTCAAAGTGAGTCGATGCACTCATGCTCTGGCCTGATCGCTGATTGCCTTTGCTTTCAGAAGATCGAGACCACCTCAGACCAGCTGCCATCAAACACATCGAGGAAGTTGTTGCCGTTATACTCTTCCTCCATCGCCTCCAAGCGAAAGTAGCCTCAGATCCAGGCCCCCCGTACGCGTAAGCATCTCCACTTCCTTGGTGCATTGCACTGCGATGGTTTGCGCGATAGCCAATTTCCCTGCCCTGCTCTGCCTCATAACTACAGGATACCCGAGGTTCGATCTCTGGGTCTAACCCTCGAATGAATAGTATCTCGGGCTGCGTTCTTGTCTCTGGATAACATGTTGGTGGGTCAGATCCTTCTTCGGAGTTATGTAATGGTCTTTCTGCGAAAGATCCTTGAAGATACCCCAGGCCGGGTTGTAAGTGTCGTCCGTGAGTGGGAAACAATGTGAAGTATTAAGAAGTTCGAATTAGACGTACTGTTGATCTTCTTAGCTACAGTGCTCATGTCATTAGGTGTGCAATAATTTTTTTAAGCGGTTGATTCGCTCAGTCAATATAATTGCTTAGCTTCCTCATTCCCGCGACCTTTTCTATTCTGTTCTGTGTTCAGGAGACGTGCTTTCAAGCTTTTATCATCGGCCCCTTTCGTTGGGCTACTGCCTAGTATCAATGCATTGCTACTGTCACCTTCTCTCCTCTTATATGATATAGTCGCATACTAATGTATACCTCAGGCATTTATCCGTACATCACCCGATGAACCATTCAGAATGAGGCGAGGCTCGCAGGTTGAAGAGGGAATGATCAGACGCTGTGCTCAGTCAGGTATACGGCAACAGCTGGACTCCAGAGTTACGTCTGACACAGTACATGTATGTATGCTTCAGAGCGTGAAGAATATAAGCCAAAGGAAGAACATGATAGTTTATAAAATCATTTCAGTTAGTAAAGGGAAATAAAAGTAAAAACGAGCAAAGACGCACTGCAGTGGTATAGAACGTATCCCGTGAAACAGTCTGTAGGTGACACTCACTCAATTTTGGTCCTCATTTCTAGCTGCCACATGGGTAGTTTACTGCATTCAAACTCGCACGTCCTGTTGACGGATTGTCAGCACATTCGTAGTTGTGATTGGAAACAGAATTCACCTCATAGTAGCGCAGTCAGCTCATATGCCGAGCAGTGCCTAATATGCGATGATTGTGTTCGTCTGGAGTCGTTTCAGACGGGCAGGATCTTCGTTGCAGATTAAGCGAGAGCCTCAAGGTTGATCCAAGCTTGAATATGAGTACAGTATGCCCTATTTTGCAGGTCGGGGAAGAAGAGTCAGTACACTGGTATGAAGATAAGTAATCAAAGAAACAGGAGCAGAAGGGTACGAGGTCATGCGGTACTGAGACTCAGGAGAATGTCGGTAAGAATTGCGTTGTATGTACCAAGGATAAACGGGGCGGAAACGAAGACCTAGGAAACACATAAAAGATCAAGCTTGATAGGGACGATGATCAAAATACTGAAGAAACGAATGTGACTACCTTACTATTATAACACGCCTGCTTCCCAAGGAAAAATGTAACTCCTTCAGCTTTGATGCAACATCATACTAGATCGCATATTTTTTACGTCGTATTTGTGTTCAAGATGTGTTTAAAGTTCGAACCTTTCTATGCCTTATCCATGATTGCTTAAGGCATGTGCTACCGTTCCTAACGAGCGTCGTTTGCTGATACATTAGTATTGCATATGTCTGTTTGTTGAAATAAACGAAGCAGTCTGTTTAGTTCGGGTTTTTAGACAGTGACCCTGGCAAACGCGCGAGGTATTTGTTACAATTTAGTACTACTTATATACTGAGAAAAGAATGAATAAAACAAAGAAGAAATGATAAAACACGGTGGAGCAGGGGGATCTGCCTGGAGCTGGTCGCACGGCTCGGGATGGTAGCGGTATTGATTCTTCTAGTCTACGACATGACACGAACACGGTATGTACGCTACGAGGTCACGTGCCTGCTCGCCTAGATCTACTGGCACAACGGCATAGGACACCATAAGAATGAAAGATAAATAAAAGGTACGTGTTTTAAGGGGAGAAATGAAGAATTAATTTATACTACGGAGACCATAGCACATTATCGCAGAAAGCTAAATTTAGAAGGAGCAGTGGAGCGCTTGTTATTCCAACATGTTTTGCGTCAAATACCAGTCGATCACCTGTACTGTTTGACTATCTCACTTTAATCTTTCGTGTGCTATGAGCTCTTCGCTCATATCCAAAGGTATATGTAATTCCACAGTTGTTACAATCATGTGTATATAATTCGCTGTCGACCTAGATACCAGCTTATATGTAGGAATATACCACTAGATAAATCCTATAGAGCCTGTATATCTAGAAAACAAAAGAATAAAAATGTGAGGTGACCTCACGTCGTTCCTAACAATTTGAGGTTGATACTGCTAAGAGAATGATGAAATGCCGAGGGAAATGGATGTGAAATAGCGCGATAGAAACCGGAGGACGAAGACTGAGGAGCTGGCTGACCGATAGACTGACTGAGAGGACGACGAGTGACGACGGGCACGACAGAGACGACTAAGACTGAGGAGGACGACTAAGAGAAATGCTGAAATAGTTGCCGGATCGCAACGAAGATAGCTCGATGACGAGAGAACCTAAAAATACGGAGGGAGACCTAGACAATGCAAAATACCGGAGACGTTTGGAGTTGGCGTCATCGAAAGCGTCACAATTTCGCAAAGAGGACGATTTTCGAACACCTGAGTCCCAAACAACTTGAATTTATTCTGTAAAATCGAAATAGTTGACTGAAGTATGTAGGGAGGATGCTTGAGTACAGAGAGAGGAGGAAGGGGGATTCTGAACTACTGAGAAACGAAGTCAATACCTATTTTTATAAGTAGATAAGAAAGTCTGTAACATAAAGAAGTAAAATAGGAATAAAATGTACAAAAAAAACAATGAAGTAAAAGGATCATTTGAGCGGCTGTAGACACCAGACTCGCTCATGGGACTCTATGGATCCATAGAACACACAGGAGGCGTCTGCTGAGCACGGAATTTCCTGTCTCCCATCTCAAATAAGTCTTGAGATGCTTCAAGATGCGAAGAATACTAATCAAATCCAAAAATTTAGCTTATCCTGCGATCGAATCCGTTGTTCCGAGTTCGAATAGATGTTCCCAACGTTTCTGAAGCTTCTTGATGCGTTCCGAATCATTCCAGACGATCCTCAGTTGAATATAGACACACTGAACTCGATTTGACGGTGTCAGGACCGAGTTTCCGAGTACAGAACCCAGTGGGGCTCGTCACCGCTTCGGTTCGGTGGTGTCTATCTTAAGCCTACTTATAAATGGATAGCTCAATAAGTTTACTAAAATAAATTACAAGTAACATACTTGTGAGATCTACTTGCGACTCCTCTTCCTGGGTGGACTGTTCTTCGCTGAAGATACTGGTTTGACGTCAAGTTGCTTCCTTTTGCGTAGACTGCATCGTAAAAGGAAGCAACTTGACGTCGGCGCTGGGACGGCTGTCTGATCCAACTTCATTTTCACGGTATCTTCTTCATCTGAAGTTTCTAAATGCCCAACCTCCTACTGCACATTATTGGTGACCCATGAGTCAATACTCGTAAGTATCAATTTATCACCCTCTACCAATAATGAAGGTAATTTGAATGACTGAAATTGTTCAGCTGGAGATCCTCCTTCATTACTCTACAGACCATATTGTGAACAACACAGGGATAAATATCAACACGTCCAACATACTATGAGGCGTTCCCAAATGTCATTCTGCATAGAAAGTTCGATGTTTAGGTAATCTTCGTCGATTCGAATGTCGATTTCTGACATTTGCCATAACAAGAGCTGTAGGTCAGTATCTTGTGGCTCATAGCTTGAGAAAATGAATTATTAGATGAAAAGCTAGATAATGCAAGTTCTAGTCATTGAACCAACCTTGGGTCCCACAACGATGAAAGTACTGCAAATATTGCACCTTCATAATGAGTTTTTGTCATGGTGTACTGCTTCGATCGGGAGGGATTTGAAAGAAATTCTAGAAGCCATTGTCGATAGATCTTGGAGACATCGGGTAGCATATGAATAGGGCATTTCATAGTTCTCTTAAAAGCATTCTCCAGGAACCTAGTAAGTGGACGGGGGGGATCACATGTATCAACCATGATAATAAGTCCAAGTATTGCATAAATAATCTGACCAATTTTTGAATTGGGCCAGCTCGATAAAAGGTCTAGGTGATGGAGATCCATAGCATTCTGTAATGCAGTGAAGATACAGCCCGCCTGAGAATTATCCGTCTAAAAATGTAACAAGTTAGAACAATCTACACTCATGAAGACGTACATATATAAAATCCCACCAGCAAAGATAGACACTTCAGCACCAACGATGCATCAGACTCAATTGTATCGGTCATGGCCACATATAGATTGGCTGAAAATCCATATCTCATAAGATCCAAAAAATCCACAGTTGATAGTGCATCTAACAGATCCGGTGTAATCGCAGCCTGCGATAAATAATAAAAGCAATTCGCCCACGCATATTTCTGAGGAACAATTATATGTGACAAATTTATGTTGTGGTGGATTTGATGACTGCGATTCTGAAAACAGAATAAAGCGAGATCTCCATAGAATGTCCCCTTGTCAATATGGTAGTGCTTTGACCTTGATGCATCTGTCAGGAAATCACTGAACGAAGCATGAAGAATTCGAATAGCAATATTATCATAAGAGGATAAATTTAATGAGTTATCGTCATCATCTGATTTAGATTCCTCCAGAACAGCAAGCATATCAGAGATTTCTTCACCTGGAACATAAATGAGAGAATGAAGATCTGATAAATACAAAGCTGTGTCGCCTCTCTCTGATAGCAGCAGGAAGTCTAGAAGTTCTGGTGTTTTTGCAAAGGAATGGAACAGATCACGATTTTCTATATATAATATAGCACCAAGGACACGAGATGTAGCACGATAATCATCCACAATGGATAGAATATGATGATACAACTGGTCTAATGGGCTATACGGAGTGTCATTTCCTGGCGGAACAAGACCAAGAATGATGTTTAGACCTTTTACAGGCGACTTTCGCGGATCTCCGAGATATTTCATCACAACAGAAGCATAGATGAATTGACCAGACGACCGGTGAATGAGAGTTCGTACAGAATCATCAGATGGCCAAACTGCTGGAAATGATCGACGTAATTGATGGGTCTGCACGATTTCTGTAAATTTACTGAGTAGGAATGTTTCAATATCTTTGTCTGGATCGAAGCTGTCATCTAGAGCAAGACGAGTGGATAATCTCTGCACAACCCCAGTGTTAAATGCCTCGCGAAGTGCTAGTTCAGGTCGACTAGCAACAAGGAAGCAAAGAGGAATGTTAGATGAAATTAAAGCCTCTGATATGACTCTTAAAATCAATTTTTGAGTATCTGGATTTTCACATTCATCAAGGCCATCAATAGTGACAAGCTGTGGAGAATGTTTCGGCCAGCAATTGATTTGCATCAGACCAAGGATCGGGTCCACAATTAAGCGCTGTACCTGTACCTGTAAAGATAAAGAAAAAAGAGCCGAGTCACTCTCAACTGCCTCAATGATGGGCTTTTCCAGTTGTGGAATCGCCCGTATGAGTTGATGGGCGATAGTAGCA
>JASFCW010000119.1:0-18400 GCA_036936985.1 Crucibulum cyathiforme
GCTTCTAATTGGAGGTCGATGATGCACATCGCTGCACTGTTCGCCATGCAAACACAGCGAGCGCGACCTACACTTAATATTTATTCCTCTAAAATGTGTGTGATCACATGTGCATCATTCGGTCACACACAGAAACCGGGGTCCTGACGGAGACAATCTGGCACTCGGTCATCTCCGGAGTGGGAAAGTGGGAAAATTGCCAGATACGACAGGGACCCTGATTACCCGAAGCAGCCCACCTGTTCGCGTCAACACTCATCGTCAATTTGTCCTTCAAACTTGAGTGTACGCGCGACTTGCCTCGACTGCAATGCTCGCCTGCTTCCGCAATGCCCTTCGCCAGCCTCTCCGTTCGCCACATATAGTCTCCCGGCTCTCAACCTCTGCCATCGTTCGGAATGAACCCAAAGCCACTTCACCAATGGATGACCTCCACGGGATGTTAACGGACGTCGCCGTCGAACAGGAGGCAAAAGGAGGAGCTGAAGCTGGTCCGTCGCCCACTTGACATTCTCCATGCCTTCTTACTAAACTTGTCTTCGTTCATCCCGGCAGAATCAAAACGAAACAGAAATCAGAGTCCATTCACACCCTTTCGTCTTCACAGTGTATGCCTCGCCGCTCCGTCCGCTTATTTTTATATTTCATTCTCTAACCACTTACTCGGTAGTTCGTGAGACCACATGAGCTCACATATAAAGCACGCATGCAGCCTCCCCATATCAGTACCCGTAGACCCGCAGTGGGTCCCCCCCCTGCCCAAGCTCGCTATAGCGATCCTTTCCACCAGCTCGGTATCGACCCTCTCTCGCTGGCTCTCAATCCCGCTGTTCTCGCCGAATACGTCTCTGATATGGGTAAAATATATGGGCGAAGTGTAACCGGCCTCACATCTAAAAACCAGAGGAGAATAGGAAAGGCCATCCGTAGAGCTAAAATGATGGGCATTATTCCCGTACTCAGCAAACCACGAGTACTTACATCGCGCAGAAACCGCATACGATAGTTTAATGTATCTCCCTTTGTCTTTTACTTTCGTCTCAAACATCGCATTCAAGCTCTTGTATCCGTTCTTACGGTACGTATGAAATGACGGAAATAGGCTTCAACGGGCACACAAATTCGAAGCCAAGGCTAAACTATTATGACGCAGGAATGAGATCTACCTTCCAGGACTAGACATTCTTCCCTTCTCTTTCGTCCCAGGCCCGATCCCTTCGAGCCTTGAATCGTTTTGAGATTTGGGGACAGGTCACTTGAACGCATCTGGCTTCTCGGCTTAGCTCGTCGAGGTTATCTTCAGGCAGGCACGGCGGAGCCCTATCAATCTTGCCCCAGCTTGTTCTGAAGTACAAACCAAGTTATGATGCTTCCATCTGGAAGATGGGATCGAGACGTAACTCTATTCTCGACCATACAATGGGTCTGGCTGGAAGTGCTCGCATTTCGTCACCAATAACATTCCTATGTTTTGGAGGGTATCAACACGAATGACAATAAATGAATACGTTCCACAGTGCGGAGTACGCTGTGGAGAGTATATATCCGCTCATTGTGCAACTCCAATGAACAGATTTGAGAAGCGCTATGCTTTGAGTTTTGATACCATAAATTTGGATGGGTTACGACAGGTTGGTGAGCCTTCGTATGATAAGTGGGGCACGTTACTTGGTCCTGTGATGCAGGACTTTCCTTTATTCTTTGCCTCTCCATCACAGATGGAGTTGGTCTATCGATTAGTGTGTTCGGGTCCTTTCTGTGGACTCCCAATTCCCTTAAACATGGTAACCTGATGAGAGAGGATACTATAATCATTACTACAACTACACGATGCGTTCCAGTGACACCACGATATATCTATAGCTCCGCCAACAACATCGTACCAAGGTTCTGAACAACCTGATCACCCATAGCCTTCTCGACTGCTGCTTCGAGATGGCGTTTGGGATCCTGCTTTCCCACATGCCGCGTCTTGAGCTGTTCAGGGGTGAGCGTTGACTCTTCTTGCACGGACTTATTGTAAGCTTCTGAAAGTGATAACATGGACTGAAGTTATAGTGTCGTTAGTATGGCTTAGACTCATTTCGTTCTAAAATATTTATACCTTGATGGCCTTCTCGTTAGCCTCCTTATGCAGGTTAAAGTCCCGCAATTTCAGTCCTTCCGTCCAATTACGCTTGTGCAGATTCATGAGCATGGACTGCTCAAGCTCTGTTTTGCGGTAATTGACAGCAATAGAGTAATAGTGGCGATTCAGGCCGTGAATAAGAGCCTGTATTGATGGCTTGTTAATATGGCCAATATTCGATGTCGTTTGTCTAGGTTCGCGGCCTGAAATAACCGAATGCGGGTTGATCAGGCGGAAAGCGTCGATGACAACCTTGCCCTTCACAG
Source organism: Crucibulum cyathiforme (assembly GCA_036936985.1). NCBI lineage: Eukaryota > Fungi > Basidiomycota > Agaricomycetes > Agaricales > Nidulariaceae > Crucibulum > Crucibulum cyathiforme. The sequence continues at coordinate 2,395 of JASFCW010000119.1, forward strand.
ATTGAATAGGATCAACAACCACTGCGACGGAACGGGAATTGAGGGATTCGAAGGACTAGGGAGATACTTGTCAAAAAGGTATTCCAGGGTGAAACCTGATGGAGCAGCATACCTGCTGGGTATTAATATCCACACTTGATAGCCAACAACCGAATCCTGGATGTGAGTGGTACCACCCGACCACCATTTCGGGACTGCAGAGATAAGCCACAAACAACGTTTCAGGTTATTTAGATTGGTATAACGTTAACAGAACATACCGGCCAGTTTGTTTTAACATATCCACCATCTTGGTCTGAAAAACGTGATCAACTGATTCAACTGTAACAGTTGTTCCTGATTGTGGCATGGCAAAGACATCGACCACCTGCACCGTGTATTCGTCCACGAACTCCCCGAGCATGAGACCCATGACTTCCATTGGTACGCCCGCTCTTCCATGTTTGAGCATCTAAATGGTAGAACGTAAATATCAATGAAATACAAAGTTAATGGCTTTGAGGAACCTTTAGCAGCGCCAACGAGGAGATGTGGATAACTTCACCACTAGTAAACGGGTGTTTGATCAGCAACATGCGGTTATCCAACCAGAAATCAGCGTACTTGTCTGGAACAGTGCCATCTCCGCGTCGTTGAGGACCACCGCCCTGTTGGGCCATCATCAGGCGTTCGAGTTCAGCATCCATGGTGGTAATAAAAGTGAATGGGAAACTGGATGTAAATGAGTGAAATTGAAGGTGACGCGTCTCGACTGGTGTTGTTGACGCTGTGTGTGTGCATATATGGCATGAGGGTGTAAAGCATACATGTTACACCACGTGAGCCAACGACTCAAGCGCACCCTCAACTGCCACTTGACTGCGAACACCGTAGAAATTCAACTACTGCTGGTAACAACGTCAAGAGCTTAACAGTGAACTCTTGTCGCTCTAGTTTTACATGGGATATGTCGAGTGAATTATCTAATGCACTCAATCCTTACGCTTCTCAATCACACTCGCGAAGTACGATCGTCGAGTACCTTCCGCCAATCCAACCCATACAACAGCAGTCTCACCAATATGTTCCCCATAGGAGTGAGCTAGAGCTGGCTATATCTGAGCCTATGCCTCAACCAATATCTATGGTAGAGTCGCGGTAAGTGTTGTCTTGTTGAGAAAACACATCCGGCCTAAATGCCCACCAGTTCAGTACCTATCAGAGGCGCTACTGTCGTTCAGGAGCTTCTACGGACTATTGCCGCAACAACACGTGAAGCGCAGGAACGCGAATTTGCAAGGAGGAGAGAATGGGAGCAGGAGCAGGAAGCAAAATATTCTCGCCGACAAACTGAAATGGAAAAACAGATCTTCGAAATGCAACAGACTATACTTTCTCTGAAGGCTGAGGTACAAAAATCATCACAAACAGTCACATCTACGTCCGTGCATACCTCTGGACTTTTTACTCCTCAATCCCAGTGCGATATGTCGCCTGCACTTCCTGAACAGAGAGTACCAGAGCCAGCTTCGCCCACCTCTCCAGTTGCGCAGCTGAACCTGTGCTCACAACCTATGTTTATTCAAGGATCATCTACCAATCCATTTCCTGTGTCTAATTCACGTCTATCTGTTCCTGTCCTTCAAGAAGTTCAACATCCTCACATCGCATTGCCTCATGCTCAGACTATAGTCGAACCCCTGCCACAGTCAGTGACGCCGTCGCCATCACCACAACTTACAGTTGTCAATGCTTCCCGGGATGGCCAGCCTTCAGCATCATCGAGGAAGAAGCGGCCCAACTCGGAGTTATCAAGCGATGACGAGGAAGGCAATAGTTCCAGCAGTTCTATGTCTACCAGTCGACCGAGGAAACGCACGAGCCATCACGATAGACGTTGCCTTACCATCCATGTAAGATAATTTTATACTCGCGAGTTTTGTGCTAAAGGTCTTACAGCATGCGATACGACTGCATATTCTTCGCCTCATGTGCCTTGAATCTGACAAGGAGCTACCTGACAGCCACAAGGAAGGCGTAAACCTGAGCGCAGACGAGCCAGTAAGATTCGTGTGGGACAAAACCACGAAGCAATCTGTGCACAATTCCCGCATGAAGGCACGGATTTTGACGGATATCAAAGAGAAACGGCGGCTCTATAAGCATGTACCAGCGAAAGAATTCGGCAAGAAGGTCCTAGATTCTGCATTTGAACAGTCATTCAGCACCCTCAGGCAGAAATTCAAGGTACAGCGAGACGAAACTAGTGCCATGAACCTGAAACGGCGTGAGGAAAGCAAATCTAAACGAGCTCGACATCTGTCACGAAGAAAATGTGTATGTCCATGACTGTTAAAAGGTATCTGGGGTACTGACGATCACTTGTCTGTTAGAAATTAAGCAATCGTTCGGATGCCAGGATGAACATTGCGGCTTTCGAGCATGTGATCTTCGACGGTGCCTTGCAAATTGAATGCATGTCCTCGGACGAATCCGACTTCGAACAGGACCCTGCGTCATCTCGACCTCCAGGCCTTCTGTGCACTCGCGGATATACTTGGCGAAGTAGCAGGCTTGTCAAATTCTATAGTATTCTTGATGATGAAGACCGACTTGACAAGAGTGAGAAGCCTAAGCGTGGATTAGGTAAAAAGGAACGGTTTACTGGCCCTGCTAAACCTGGATTTCATCTCCCACCGCAAGGTGTCGCAAGTTGGATGATCAGCAAGCAGTGGTATAACCTCACGATAAAAGACCGCCCGAACTTACCCGAAACGTTGAAGAAGCTGGTGGATGATTCTAATGGATTCGACTGGGAGAATTTTCACGACCTGGGAAACGAGACAGATTCAGAGCATGAAACACAACCTATTCAGCATGGCTTTAATCCACATCACCATTCTCTATCTATACCAGAACAGCATTATACGACTAGCACTTCTTCTCTAAATTATGCCTTGATGTAGCACCTTTGACTTATCTACGAGCATATTATCATATCCTACATCAGTTATTGGATATTATTATTAAATGAGCGTCTTCTAGTCACTATGATGCTAAGTAAATCAAGTTGCCTTTTTCGGTATGCACGTCAGAAGCGGTACCAAATTCGCGTGCCACAGCGCCTGCATTTACCACGACGACTGAAGTCGAACATATCTTGTCTATAATTTAGATATCTATATAACCTAGCAAACATGGCTACTGAACCGGTTGGTATGTATACTGATCACTCTTTGTCATACCAAGCTCACGAGACGTCAATACTTAGAACCAATTCGTCCCCCACCGAATTCTCGTGCGTCCGACGTTCTGCAGACGAATATTTATGCTGATGGCTCTTCACAGATAAAGGGAAAGCAAAAGAGTTTGTAGAGCTACATGACCAGGTCCAGGTATGCGTACGTTGAAAGTCAAGTTGTCGAATCTCACTGTCCCTAGTCCAGCGTTACGCTACTCGATTCACTAGAGTCCTTTCTTTCAACGTTCCAAACGGATCTCACGGCTGTGGCTGGTCAAATTTCTGAACTTCAGGATAGGAGCAAGGATATTGATAGTAGGCTTAAAAGTCGAAGAGTGAGTAATATATCTCTGCAGTGTGAAGATCTCCCAAGACTCATGTAAGTTGGGCCACAGAGAATTGAACGCCCATTATCCAGTCTCATATCTGATATTACTATTCCTCCGTCACTCGCAACTTTAATCCTCGACTCTAATGTGGGAGAACCATGGATAGAGGCAATTGATGACTTCGAAAGGCGATTAAACACATCGAAGGCCCGGACGCGTGTTAAAGCTGCTAGAGACCTGGGAGAAGTAGCTGAAGGCTTGCGAATAGTGGTATGTTCATCAAGGATCGCTTTATTAACATATTCACGCATACTACTTAGGCAGCAACGAAAGTTCGTAGTTTCTTTCTTGCTCTATTCCAACCTATCCGCAGCAACGTTACTACCAATATGCAAGTTATCCAAACTTCAATTATCTTGAAATATGGTCCACTATTCGCCTTTCTAAAGCGACAAGCGCCGTCAGTAGCCCAGGAAGTACGGCGGTCCTACGTGGGTGCGGCCCGTGTTTACTATGAAACAGGATTTCGAAGATACTCCCGAAGCCTTGGCTGGATAAAGGTTGGTACATGACACTATCCCAGTATTAATATTAATTCAAGAGTTAGGCCCGTACAGTTGAGAAGTTTGAGACAATTGTTGCAAGCGAAAAGGAAGCCGAGTGGAATATGAACATGGAGCGCCTCCAACATGCAAGGATTGACGGCCCTGGTGCAACTCTTGCTTACATGGCAGACGATAAGACTCATGTGAGTGATCAATATTATCAACATTATAAATCCTAATAAATATAGATAGAAAGAACCTGTCGAAGCACTGCTGCGGTCTCTCTTCCTCGTGTTCATGGACAATGCAACGGCGGAATATACTTTTGTGAATTCGTTTTTCTCCGTGGACCTTTCAATACCGTTAGTGGAGCCGGCTAGCGGAATGCTTTCTCCTAAGTTGATGATTTCACCCACTCTCGATACTGGGTTGTTCGCAGAGCCACGGACGGCAACGGGTTCAGAATATGGAGAACAGCAAAACTCATCTGCCAATGCTACCGGATTTGCAACTCTCTCCACATCAAAAGAGGAGCAATCTAATATCGAAGCTATATGGAAGCAGATATTTGATCCAGTTCTAGAATATTGCCAGGTCGGTCGGTCACTCCTACAGATTTAGCTCACTTCGAAGTTCTCAAATGTTTGTAGACCTTCTTACGCTCCGTGCTGGAGCCTATGCCACCTATTATTCCTCTCCTAACGATGATTCGTTTGACAGAAGATGTGGGCAAGGAAGTGCAGATGCGCCAGTGTCCTCCGGCAGAAACTTACATCTTCACACTGCGGTTACAAATGTGGCCAATCTTCCAAAAGGCCGCGACAGAACATGTAGATGCTTTAAAGAAGATCGCAGAAGGCACAAGTACAGGTTACTTCGGCAGAACTGCGGCAACTACCGATACACTTGTTGCAAATGTGAGTGGCTCCCGAAAATCCAGCGTTTAGTTACTCACAACCACTCTAGATGTGCAAACGATATATCGTCCTTTTCAACTCATTCGTATTTCTAACTGAGCACGAGGAAGAAACAATGATATTCTCAAAGTTAGTGTCTATTGTATCTCTGCAGCACGACTTAGCCTTTACTTTAATAGTCTACATCGGCTTCGACAAGAACTTGTGAAGCTTATATCAAGGCATACCAACCAAATCAGTGATACCGTTAGACAGGCTACAGCTCAGTCCACCATTTATGAACTACTACTGCAAGGCCTAAGCGTCAGTACAATACCTGTCTTGAGATAAACGAATCCTCATAGATATTTACAGAAAGGAATGCACCATACTGCACACCCAAAGTCGCAGCAAGAAATCGCGTATTGGGCGAATTTAGAAGAGGAGGCGAGAAGGAAAATTGTATCCGCTGGTCAATCAAGGCCACGTCGATAGTCTATTTACAAAGTATCGATCGTATGAGTACTTCGTTGTGGTACAATAGTACTCGTATTGCGACTCTTGTTTGTCCATATTCTAGATTAGTATTTGCACCTGTGTTAAACTGTGTTTTCAACCCTGCTTTGCCAAATATCGGCGACCCATGAGCTCGATATTCCTTTCAATGCTGCACATTCCACTGATTCCAAGCAAGTCGTATAAGTCTTTCTCCCGTTGGACTCAACATCCTTGAATATGGCGGTATCAAATGCACAAGACGTTAAAACACCACAACCACTAAGCATCTCGCAAGATGAAGAAGGTACATCCTTTCCTCTTTCCGCCTGGTCTCTTTGCTGAACTTGGAACTAACAGAAATATATGTGAACAGATCAGATTATCCATGCACGTATAACAAACGATGAACGGCCACTTCGCCGCGTAATAAAAAGATTCCATAACTACACGTCCCTCACTCCCAATCCCATTGTCCCGCCTTTTGCTGGAAATATAAGCGTATCTGCTATAGACGACGCCCGAGAAGCATTCTTGGTGGAGTTGGCGTCATTTCAACTCTCACTGAAGAAAAGTGCAATGATATGCGACGCTGAGGCTCGACAGGTGCAAGAATATCAGAGAGAACGACAAAGAATTGGTGCGGATATCATTCGAACTAAGTTGTAGTCTTCTAATGATATTTTACCCATAGACGAGGAGCACGAGACACTAAAAGTTCAGATAGATGAACTGAAGACCGCATTGGAACACGCACAAATGCTACGACGCAGAAAGATTGAATATGACCTTGTGGCCGAGAAAGTGAATACGCTACCTAGCAGGGATGAGCTGGAGCAGTAAGATATCATCTTTTGCCAATGATTATTACTGCGGTCACTGATGAATGAACACTAGAACAATTCGGGCCATAGAAAATGACATGGCGGCTATACGCACTGAGCACGAAACTCAGAATCGGACAATACAAGGGCAAAAATCTGCTTTAGACGGTATAATTGCGGAACTCGGTTCGCTACGATTTATGGGCAAGGATGCCGATACTACCGTGTCTACTGGCGGGTCTGAGCGTGCTACTCCCGCTCCAGAAGAAAGCGGCATTGGTACGACGGAAGGAAGTGTTGGGAGTGGGACGCGAGCAAATACCGCTATGCCTACACAGGATGATGAAAAGGAGGAAGGCGAAGAGGATAAGGTAAATGGTCGATTGCTTTTGGATACTGAGGCTGCAGGCAGTGTTGTTGAGAATGATATTGAGATGGGCGAAGTCGAAGAAGACAATAGGAAAGGGAAGAAGAAACTTAGGGAGGATTTGGAAGAGGGAGAAGCAAGTGATGCTAGCAGTAGTGAGCTTTCTGAACCGCCAGACGATGATTGAGTAAATTTGGTTTTTTCTTATGAATGTAATATCATTCGTTTCCATCTTTACTATGTGGTATATCCAAGCTCATGAAATCCCGAGCACAAACGACACTACTTCCATATTCAGCAGCCGCTAGCTGTGCAATTCCTCCCATGATTCTTTTAGCTTCTTCGCTCTCGTCGCCCGGATATCTTGACGAAAAATGGTTGAGCACAAGTGATTGGGCTCGAATGCGTTTTGCGAATGCGCCTGCCATCTGAGGCGTCGAATGCCCTCTGGACTTCGCCCGAGCCTCCACGGTTTCATAAGTATCAACCTCTTTGGTATTCTCGTCAATCCCAGGGAGATGAGCGTTGGTGGCCTCGTGTATCAGCAGGTGAGCATCTTCAGCCAAAGGAATAATTGGAGATGGATCATAGGTATCGCCAAGAATTACAAGTTTTCGTCCCCTTCTTCTGGGAGGACCATGCAGCACAGTTCCGTCCGAAAGCGTCACACCTTCACCTTGTTGCAGCTGGCGCATCACTGTCATAGGTGCCTTAGTGCGCTTTATATCAGCGATATATTTCTTTGGATCGATTTTACCAGGAACTGGTGCTTCTGTGACCACATATCCAACACATGGAACTGAATGCAGGATGGGTGCGGCTGATACAGAAACTATGCTGTCTTGGAAGATATCGGACCAAATACCGTCAACTTGGAGGATGTTGCGACCGTGTAATTCTTGCGGAAGGGGTGGGAGGGAAGTAAAATCGCCGGATTGTGGGTCAGAGAGTTGCCGCAACTCATGAACGACGTAGGGTGAGCTCAAGAGAGTGTGGGTATATCCGAGACCATTTCGAACGTATGCACGAGTACCGAGCGGTCCATAGATTTCCAAAGGCTTGAATCCCCGATGAAGATTTTAGGTGGAAATGGGCGTTTATATACGGCTTCAATACTCACAGGTGCATTTGTATCGACATGTATTCGAGGGTCTTCGATCCCTTCAGTTATCCCGCCTGCTCCATTCAGGCAACTTGCTAGCAGAGGTAAAAGTCCAAATATATGGTCGCCTACAACGAGCTATGTTAAGAATTACAACGACCGAATGAATTGAGAATTCTCGCCGTGGGTATGAGTGATGAATATCTTTTCGATCTTTCCCATCTTCACGCTGCTCCTTTGTATTTGATGCTGGGTCGCTTCTCCACAGTCAAACAGCCAAACATCGCCGGAGAGTCGTAAAGCAAGTGAAGAGTGATTTCTGGTGGAAGAGGGCTGCGCAGAAGCAGTGCCCAAGAACGTAATGTTCAAAGACGTGATGGGAGACCGTGCGGACATGTTATTTGAAGAAAAGTTGCGGTGAATGAAAGAACGACAGGACTGGTCACGAAGGCGTAGAAAGGAAGAGAATGGGCGGAGTCCGTAAGATTTCAAGTTGCACCAAAGAAGACAACTCATTACGAGTCACAAACTAAAACATAATAATATGAGTATTAGGCGCTTGAACTAAAATTGGTCTACAACTATACCAGTATTATACCGCTGCCCCAAGATGCATATTCGCTGTTGTATCGGAGGGGGCCTGAGCTGGTCTTCCTAGAGGAGCTTGAGTCATTTAGTATGAATGTCAAAAGATCAAAAATGTCGGTAGCTGGAATCGAACCAGCGGCTCTTCGGAACACAACGGTGCCACAACGAAGTGATTTAACCCCTAATCGATACCGACTTGTTGTGTAGGGAAGCCCTAATATATATAGAGTACTAATGTCAGTGGCTGCTCCGCGCCGGTGGCACCCTTGCAATAAATATAAATGCGTTCGAAGATATACATACATATCATTGGCTAAGCAAACTGTAAATAACTCTCTTATCCAGCGGATGCTGCAACTGATTCAATCACGACAAGTGCATGCTAGATAGGGACTAGCTTCAAAACGCCTGTAAATTACCCCTGCAAGCAAGGGAATGCTCATTCCTCTTCCTAGTTCTTAGCTAATCTGATCACTGCTATGTACTTAGTATATGGACCCTTTGACAAATATCATTCGAAACAACTTCAGCAATTTTTAATTAATCATATTATAATATTAAATCATTATTAAGGTGTCGAGCGTTGAGGAAGGTTAAATGTTGAAGGTTTTGGTATAGATGGCATAAAGGACCGTCTAGAAAAAATTGTTTTTAGTTAGTGAAACCATCCCGTACAGAGCTCATCATACCTATTAAGCACAAGACCCTTCAACGCTCGGATTTCCCTCTTCATCTCCTCTTCTGCTTGGTTTATACCCCCAGAGGTCGATAAGCCCATCCCGGTCAATGATGGTCTGTAGGGAACATAGACCTGCGTACTGATATATCCTGTGAAATCGGAAAGAGACTGTAGGGTATATTGGAATGGGCTCGTTCGTGCATGCTTTGGCATAGAGGATGATAGCGTATCCAGCGACTTCACCAGTGGAGACGGCTCTGGAATGGCAGACGCTGCATACACCCATGTTGTTGGCGGTACAGGCTGCTGTACGGGCTCGGTGGCGGTTCCAGGAGAGGGCAGAGGGGGTGTTCCAATGAATAGCGGGCATCCCGACAGTGTTTCCCAAAGTTGTTGCTGTAACACATTTAGCAATAACGTTATTAACAGTCAAAATAAGCATACCTCAAATATCAGGCCGTCATCGGAAACAAGCCACGGGATCTTGCCTTCGAGGTAACGGAATAGGTCTTCTGTTGTCGGATTTGCTTCAGCACCAGTCTTTCCCTTTGTAAAGTCGACTATTCCACAGCGAAGCAGGGTAAGGGGAGGAACCTCTTCAATGTCTGGCTCGTTCTCGTGTAGGGTTGAAAATATGTCAGCAATAGAATGGCACGAGGCATATTTTGATGGCTCTTTGAATGGTTCAGGACGAGGAAGAACAGAGAAAGACTCTGATTGGGACTCCTTCAAGGAAGCGAGTGATGTAGTGAGTCTTCGGAGCAGCGAAAGATGATGGGATTTTAGTGAGTTCCTTGCAAGAGATGTCTGTGTGATACGAGGAAGCAAGAAACGCTAAGAAATAAGAACAGTTTAACTCAGTTATAATGGCTTAGAACGAAATACGTACATAGTAAATGAAGATCAGAGCAGCGGAGCCTCCTGCTAACCATGAGAACAAACGAGCAAGGCCGAGCAGAAGATTAGGCAAGTTGGAGGGAGGCAGCTGGGGGTATGTACGGGGTGGTATAGCAGGCATTTGGGGTGGCTGCAAACATATTAGTACTATATATGAGGCTGTAGATAGAAGGTCTGTATACCATCTCACGAAGCAAGGACTCAATATCAGCCTCGTCCAAGCCTTTCTCCACCAGGAATCTTCGCTTTGATGCAGTATCTTGATGTTGCACTTGCGGCGAATTCAAAAAGGAACGAGCTCTGGAAAGTAGTTCAGGCCTCTCTATGGGTGGAAATGGATGCGAAGCGGGCGAAGAAGTAGTCGAAGACGCATCTGTATTCGGAGAAGAGCTTGCTTGTGTGGTTGGTAGATTGGCTGGTGGAGACGCAGCTGTTTTCTTGCTAGTCATCCTGAAGACGATCAAAGGCGGTGTGGAATATTGCTTAAGACTGGGCAGGAGTAGAACGGTGCGTGTTGAGCACTGCGGCTACTTTGACGAAATGCCCGACGCGGCGATCCCGCACTTGCACATGATACATCATCTATCGGGCCGATGACCCGCTGCTCTTTCCTCCTATCCTCATGAGCTGCTTGTGCATCATCTCGACGCTGAGAAAATAGTCCTCGCTATGGAACATGATCTATTTCTACCTTTAACTTCCAGAAAATGCAATGAAAGGCTTGCTGTTCTCTCTTGATATCCACCATGATATTTTCCTTCTTTCTGCAAATCCTGGTCACTGGTCTTGCACTTGCTCAACTGCACCCTAAGGAACCAGCAATATACCAACGTCTCCCATCCCTGAGGGAGCGCGCGCATATACAAGATCAATGGAGAGATGAGCGCATTTCGACCATTCCTTCGCTCCTCAAGAAGTATAACATAGATGCATGGCTTGTGAGCAGTTATATGGAGCTTTTTACACAGAGCTAATTTGAACTATTCCATATCTGCCCCAGATGTCACAGCGGGAACATGCTGAAGACACCATATGGTGGTCAACTAAGCATGCTACTGACTATGATGCTCACCGACGAACCGTGGTTCTATTTCACGCCAACAAATCTTCATTAGCTGGTCATGTTAACCCACTCATGTGGGTTGACAACACAGGCCAAGTCTGGCCAGAGCTACGAGCAACTCTTGATTCCTATAACCCTAAGCGCATTTTACTCAATACCGATCGTGATATTGCGTTCGCGGCCGGTCTCCATGCTGGTGAATTATTTGTTCTACAAGAAGAACTTGGTCACCGTTGGATGTCGAAGACAGTCAATGAGCCGATGCTCGCTGTCGAATATGTTGCTACGAAGATGAGTGGACAACTCGCATACTATAAGAAGCTACAGGAGACGGTTTGGGCGGTGTTGGAAGAGGGCTTTTCACAACGTGTCATTCATCCTGGCGTCACCACAACGAAGGTGAGTCCCTTCCTGTTCCTTCGCTAAGCTGAACAGACATTCGATCTACGGAATAGGACGTCGAATGGTGGTTCCTGGAGAAGATGCAGGAACAAAACGTAACGACATGGAATCATCCTAGAATATCAGTGCTCACCGAAGAATCGTATCCTGGTTGGGAAGGATCCGATGATATAATCCGGGAGGGTGATATCCTTCACATCGACTTTGGCATAACAGCGATGGGGCTCAATACGGACACCCAGCATATGGCTTACGTTCTTCGAACGAGCGATGATATACTAGAGACGGATGCCCCAGAAAGTCTGAAAGAAGGTATGAGAAAAAGTAATAGGATGCAGGATATAGTACTCGAGAACATGAAAGTGGGCCTTTCCGGCAATGAAGTCCTTCGAGTATGTTTGGAGCAGATGAAGCACGAAGGAATCGAAGGCCAAATATTTTCTCATCCAATCGGTGATTGGGGACACGATGCAGGATCAGTCATAGGTAAATATCTTCTATGAAGCATCGCAACCTCACTTATCACTTATTAAACATTTATTGATTACATAGGATTCCTTAATCTTCCTGAATTCGTCCCGGTCCTCGGAGAACTTCCCATCCTGCCCAACACATACTACAGCGTCGAACTATATGCCTATCACTTCATTCCCGAACGGAACGAAACAATTCGATTCCGACAAGAAGAAAATGTGCATTATGTGGAAGAGCTCGACTCGTGGCAGTTTGTTCGCGGGAGACAGGAGAGATTCCACCTTGTAGATGGAAGGAAACAGCAGCAACAGGGTTTTACCGTTCAAAACTTTTCATAAGCCTTATAATTGTACCATTGAATGAAAACGCACGAATAAATAATGTATCGGCCGAACAAACTAAACTATGATGAACGTTGGTAGATGCACGAACCGACCACGGCAATCGCAGTTATTTTAGAACATGTTGGCAAGCTTACTAGCTGCCTCTCGAGGATCTAATCTGGGCCTTGTTGGCTGCACTCTCACAGAGCTAGCCATCTGATGAGGTTTAATATGGCCCAAAGGATCGACGTTGTTGTTCTGGGACTCCCCATTCAAACCACGGGGAGAATTGTCATGAAGTGGTGAAGATACTCTTGAGTAGGAATCATTGCGGAGTGGGTCGAGCGGCGAGTTTGATAATGAGCGATGGTTGGTTGTTGACGACGAAGAAAGTGGAGAGGAGGCTGAAGTGGGCTTCACAAACATTGACTTTGTGCCATCCATAAAACGACCGCCGAGAGGAGGTTCATCTACAACCTGTCGCGATTGCGTAGTCTGTCCAGGACCTGGGGAAGACGGACCGGCGCCGGGTGACTGAGGAGGCAGACCCTGCCTCGGGAGGGCGTTTGGCAATGGCGAGTATACACTTTGATGAGAAGTAAATGAATGAGAGGATGCAGCAGATAGTGGCTCCTGTCGTTGAGGGGATGCTAAGGATGAAGGCGAAGCCAAGGTTCCATGCGATAACGAAGCCTGCGGTGGTGGCCTGTGTGAACCAAAGCCATGCGAACCTTGGCCCTGAGGTACTGAGGTGTGGGGAGGTGTCTGCATATCGGGAGGTGGTCGATTAAAGCCATTACCTATGGGTGCTGAAGGGGCAGACTGAAGGTGTGGTGGACGGTTTGAGAAGTCCTCCAGCGGAGGAACAACCGAAGGCTTAGGAGCACCATTTGCAGCTGGTACAACTTTCTTCGCCGCATTGCTTACATCAACCCTAAGAGCTTCCAGTTCACGAAGCAACTGTCTCTCATACATTATAGAAGACCGTGCATGCTCAATAAGAGCCGTAGTGATGTCGTCATTAGCGTAGCGATTGTGTGTCTGCAATGCCTGGTGCAAATTTTGAGATATCCCTTCTGCACGTTTCGCAAGCACCTGCTCGTATCTGTTTGCCTATGACGATGGTCAGTATCTACAAATTTGTCATTGAAAAGTAAACTCACCTCTTCCATGTCTTCTAGCGCCTCGTCGACACGATCAGCGCGTATGTTGGAGCTAGCTTTGAGGCGTTCGAGATGCCGACGTTTGGAGATGGTAGTTTTTACAGCAGCCTGATATTCCTCAAGCACGCCAGTTCGCATTTGCAGCGTTTCTTTCGCCGAACGTGCATTCATTCCTTGATATCCGAGTGAATCTCCGAGAATCACACATTCGCTGATCGCTTGTGCGTGATCCAAATCTGCAAGACTGTGCCATGCCCTTCCTATCTTTCGCAACGCATTTCCCAGAGGCGGATGTGCTTCTGTACTGGCAACATTAACGAGCTTGTTGCCCATATCGATATGTGCAGTAGCTAGGGCTGTAGATCATATTTAGTAATGGGATACAGTGTTAAACAATAGAATACTCACTCTTCCTTGCAATAGCAAGTTTGTCTACCGCCTTCGCAGTGTCAAAGAACTGACCTTCCAGCTTGGTCAACTCAAACCGTGCGCGCTGGAGCTCCTCGTCCTCATCAGGGACTCCACGTCGAATAAGGCCAAAACCAGAAGACGTTTTTCGTCTTGGGCGAGGCGTAGGCTGATATCCAAAGTCACTTTCTATGAAGGAGCGTACCTCCTCGTCATGAAGAAGTATAGGGTCCTCGCACACCCGAGTAATCCATCTCTGAAGCATAATTTTGACCAGCCGGTCATCTTCCTCGTCCGTAGGAGCAGATGTCTGAGCAAGGGGTAGCGCGGGAACTATAGTTTGAGGATTACTGTGCACAATGGAGTCATAGAACTGTTGGAATTCTAAGTAAGAGCGGGATACATTGCGATACGTGGTGCCGGTGAAGTTTGATAGGTTCGTCTAATATTTTGGCGGATTAATGCAAGAACGTTAACCAAGTGTGATGAAACGTACCTGTGCATCAAGTTTTACTAGGATATCGCGTCTGTTCCTATCCAATCCCGTTATCCTGACGCGCAGGTAGGGTTCCGGCTTTTCATATTTAGTGCCATTGGACCCAACAGTCTCCCTCGGTGAGATGAGACCTGCATCCGGTTGACCGTATATTTGCGGCTCCTTTCCGTATAGGCCAGGAGTAGGCCCTTTGTCAGGTGTTGCTGGAATGGGCGGCGTTGCTCGACGAAGGTTAGGGATGGGTGAATTGGGAGTATGAGGCGTGGTGGGCCATGGAGGTGTTTCGTCTTCGCCTCCGAACGCAGCCGCCGTTGAGCCAAGTGGGTCAAACATTTTCTCGGGTTGAAACTATGTAAGAATTATAGCTAACGATTGACCGTGAGTTTGTCGTCCTTGATGCGTACGCTGCGGGAGTGAGTGAGGGATATGGGATGGAGGGTAAGCGATTACGTAATATGCTATTTACCGCTTTCACTACTCTTGCCGACTTTCGATTTAAGAAACGATGAAATAACTGATACCCAGAAGTCTGCACCAACAGCAAATAAATAAATATATTTAGAGCAGCATAAAGACCTAAAATTATGCGCGCAGTACCAAAGGAGTGTGAAGCGCTTGGGACAATCCCGAAGCGAGTCCATGAAGTAAATACTACTAATGGCAAGTGTCCACAATGTCTGTGAGTGTGTAATAGTTCGTAAAGTTCGTAACAAGGCAAGTGAATATGTGGCAGAGGTGCTGGATGCTCAAGGGGCTGGACAGTTAGGGATCGTAATGTCCTTGAACGTTCCACTGTGCATGCGTTAGATTCTAGAGGACGTAAAATAGAATGAAGACTTACTCTTTGTTGAACAAACCCCAATGACCCTGCACATATTGTCAGCAGGTGCACATAAAATAACTATAGAGCAGTCTCGTACCTCAACACCACCGTATTGAATATCCTTGATCCGAGGTGTATCAGTATATGTCGGGCCAGAGTAATAATGCAACCCACCTTCCATTCCTCGTCGCGGTACTGCGTTACAGCTCTCATTAGCATGCGACCACTTCGACCTGAGAAAACGTACCTCAAAATAGAAATAGCCAATGCCGTTCTGATTCGCCTCGCAGACAAACGTGTCAAGGAACGTCTGGTTAAGTATCTATTATCAATACGCGATGTTATCACACATTGGATACATTCATACCTGGAGACCAGCAATTGAAGCGTCCGATCCACCATTGTTTGCATTTGCAATATCAGAGGACGCCTAATGAAAGTCATGTCGGTGAATAGATATTATGTGTTCCGGCGGACTTACCGATGGCCAGCCAGTTTCCGCGATGTACATCTTTGGCTATATACAAACTATTCAGTTAAATCTACAAGGAAATTAAAAGACGCTAACTTGATTCGGTAAAGCAGCAGCAGGCTTCAGATTACTCTCCTGGAAGAATTCATTGACCCAGGCTGAGGCACCTTCTGCAGTGGTATTGGCGAACCAAGCGTGTACGTTAGACATCTGCAATGTCATTAGCTGGAATGAATGAGATGGAAGTTTTATGAGAAGTCTACCCCATAATCAATCGATGCAAGGATGTCCTTATTGAAGAAACTTCCTGCATCTGAATTTCCTACGGGTATGTTTTTCTTCAGGTTGAGGCTAGCCAACATATTGCGAGTATCATCGATATCACCCTTAAGAATAGCGGCGCCTAGATGGTTTCAGCCAATAGAATATTTTGATGTTCC
>JASFCW010000120.1:0-18284 GCA_036936985.1 Crucibulum cyathiforme
GCGTAGCTTCACTCACGCGAGGTGAACCCGTGGGCACATGCTTGACGGAATGATGCTCGAGTTCTTATTCCTAGGCAGCATCAGCTCGTCGTGGAGTTCTTTGGCGCCTTTCTCTTTCTCCTATTGCTTTATCCCATCATCTCACAATCGTCGCTTCAAGTCACTGACCAACATTCGTCCATGCAGCCTCAAGAACCTCGTCGAGCTCCAAACTGGTGAATACATCGCCATCGAGCGTCTCAAATCCGTGTTACAAAGCTTGCAACCTCGTTGGGAACATCTGCGTACATGCCACGTCCGACCACATAACCAGCCCATAGGTATCATCATCCCGCACGGGCAGCAGCTCCATCATCACCTCACCGCCAACGGGCTCGCCGGCGTCGACTCTCATGCCAGTCTCGCTCAGGACAAGAATGTCCAGGCGTACGTGCTAAAGGAGTGCAACGCCATTGGGAAGCACAATGGCTTCAAGCCGATGGAGCTCCTCCAGGCAGTGGTACTGACACCCAATAAGTGGACACTGGAGAGTAGGCTCGTCACGGCTGCGCAGAAGATCCAGAGATCGAACATTGAGAAGGCTTTTGAGGCGGAGATTAAGGTGTGTGTTTTGCATGTGATAATGTGCGATTGAGAGAGCTGATTACTTGTTTGCAATGTGTAGGAGTTGTATAAGAGCGATTAGGTATTGCTTGTGCACGTTGGGGAGTCTGGGCGTGGCTCCGAGCACCCTTGTCTTGGATGGACTCTGGGCGTTCTTTCGTCTCCGCATCTGGCAACCTCATTCTTCATTCACACATCACAAGCACTCTCAATTATTGGAACTCGTTTTCATGTCTTGTTTCTTTCCTACTTTACGTCACGTTGTTCATTAGCGCGCATACCTCTCCTCATCCAGCTCTTCTTCCTCCATCTCTCCTTTCTCTTCAGCTACTCAAACCGCGTTCACGAGGTTTCGCCCACAGCGGGAGCTTCACCACACGGAAGTATAACGGAACCATGGCACACCTGCACATATTGCATTACATTTTCGGAAAGTGTTTTCAGAATTGGCGAATACCCTCTTCCCATTTCTTTAACTCATGTCATCATTTCTTGACCCATTACATTAAACTGTATGTACTACATTACGCTTTTATGCCTTGCTCTGTCTTTTGTCTCTCGTAACATAGGAATTCCAACAGCGTGCCCAAGATATTGATCCCGTTGGCATCCGGGTCACTATGAACGTGCATGTGTCGGCCTTCTCGCACTTTGCAAGTGGAATGAGCTGGTCCAGAGTTTAGTTGACCCGAATGCCCTAATGTAGCTGGATGAAAGAAATATGAATGAGCAGTTCGAGAGAGAAGAGAGCAGCGAGGGAAGAAAGGAAGCAGGCGACGTGTATTACCGCGATTGCATTTAAACTCCCTCTCCGGTTGGACTCGTTCAATGCATGATTAGTCGGAGACGCCGAGGTGTAAAGGAATCTTCGCCTGGGTCCATTTTCCATCCACAGATCCAATGCTTCCCTGAATCTCTCGACTAGCCTAGGGACAGCTCGTCTGACTTCGAAAACAAAAGTAAAGAGTATCACTTACTTATAAGCTATGTGTATCGTATGCAACGCTCGCTGATTTAGCTCAGTCATCTGGCCGATCCCTAAGCAGGATACTTAGGAACCTAAGAGCATCAATGTGACTTTGGTATGAAAGGCCGATCACAGTTGATTGCGGCGAGATCCCTGTAGATTCGATCCATCCATCAACAGTTGATAATCTAAATAAGCACGCAATGCGCTGGACGATGGTGACAAAGCTTGTGAAATCCGTTCATCAGGCGCGATCTATAAGCTACGAGAAGAAACTTACTAGAACATAAGAATCAAGCTTCATTGCGATGATAAAGCTATCCTTGAGCGCTGGCATGCTCGTCAGATCATCCGTCACAGGTACGGTGTTCTTAGCGAGATAAGTTAGAGGAAACTTTAACGCATCTACACACGTAGAAATATTCTATAAGTTAAACTCTCAGTCGACACCGATGAAAAGATGGAACCCACCTATTGTTCACCGTCTTTTCCTGCATGTTCCCGCGCAGCCAAGTGGTCATCCACACCTGTGGATTCAACGAGGTATTGCATGAAGTACTATTGCACGAGGTTGAGGAAAGGGGTATGAAGAGTTCTTATAGACTGTTAGAAACGTCAGTAGAGTTCGGATTAAGAGCGAAGACGAAAAGAACGGAGGGAAAGGAAGGAGTTTAGAGGGAAGATGAGGATAGAAGGGAGGATGCACTCACAAACGAGGTCAATAACCAACACACCAATCGAAGAATCTTAAAAACGCAGCGCCAGCAGGGAGGATCGAAAAGCCATCGCCTCTCGTGGCATCTCTATCATATAGATCATGGTTGGCATGAGAGAGAGCACAGGCGGGAGGATGGTGTTGGTGTTATTTTCGGCCACGAAGTTGACGGTGCACGCTTCAATGACCAGTTACGCGAGAAGTGCTGAAAGACAGGGCTCGGACGACGAGGGGGTCACTGGACGTGTGGGTCGTATATACGTCATGATCATGGTTGATGAGCAATACGAAGTGGAAGAGTGAGAGTGGGCGTTTGATCGTCGTTGACAGTTGGATTAATGGAGGTTGAGTGAATGCGAGTGCAGAGAAATCAGAACGGTCAGCTCATCGCACACGACGGATGAGCAACAAAGAACTTGACGAGCGATTACTGACGCAATGATTGTGACAGCACGTGTTTTACGGTCCGTCGAGTTCCAACTTCCTTCTTCTCCTCCGATCTCCCTTGCCTCCTCTCCCACTGAAGCCCTTCGCAGGCATCGACACCATCGCCGACCTCCTCGCCTATGCTTCACGTAACCACAGTACGCGGCCAGAGGATCGTGTAGGAAAGGAGGTGATCGAGAATAAGAATTGAAAGTATTTCGAGCGGAGCGTGTATAAGCCTCTGAGCTTTGTAGAGGTGAAGACGGCGGCGAACAAGATTGCGAGGGCGTTGGGAAGGGGGGTGTGTTTAACGTTTATGCTCAGATGTGGTACGTGCTCAGCGTAGCAAGCTCTATTGTCTATCCTCTTTACTCAACACCCTCGTCTTTACGCAGCCCCAACTGGCAACTGATGGCCTGCGCCTTCTCTTCCATCTCTACTACCATCGCCACCGCCTACGACCAAGGGCCTTGGCCAATCCGGGCTTACCCACTCGCTCAACA
This sequence comes from Crucibulum cyathiforme, assembly GCA_036936985.1. Classification (NCBI taxonomy): domain Eukaryota; kingdom Fungi; phylum Basidiomycota; class Agaricomycetes; order Agaricales; family Nidulariaceae; genus Crucibulum; species Crucibulum cyathiforme. The sequence goes on from JASFCW010000120.1 coordinate 3,215, forward strand.
AGCCCTCTGGTGGTTGAACTCTTCACCGTTGCTGAGCTCCTCTCCACCCTTCTCAGCGTCCTCCCTCACACATTCAGCGTCAAACCTTAGACGCACTCCATGGTGTCGGGGAGGACATCCAGGCGTTCAGCATCGAATCATTACGAGAGATGTGTGCCAGCAAGCCCCAGGTCCCTGAGAACCGCAAACCCGACCCAGGCACCTTATCCTGCATTATGTACACCTCTGGCTTCAACACCGCCTGACAGGCTCATGTATAACGCACGCAACCTGATCGCGTCCGTCGTGGCCGTCTACTTGTTGCTGGGACACTATCTGACGTACGCCGACTCGTACCTCACGTACCTCCCGTTCGCGCATATCCTGGAATACATTGTCGAGATAATCATGCTCTTCGTCGGCAAGCCCTCCGGCTACGGGAGTGTCAAAATCCTTACGGACGCAAGCGTGCGGAGACGCAGGGGAGATATCAGCGAGTTCAAGCCGAGCATTATGGTCGGTGTCCCCGCTGTATGGGAACAGGTCCCCTCTCGAAGGTGCAAGCGGGCGGTGCACTGAAGAAGGGGCTCTTCAATGGCGCGATGACGTTGAAGAAGCGCAGCACGCCGGTTTTGGCGGGTATTGCGGACTCGGTGGTGCTTCCTGGTGTGAGGGCTGTGACGGGCGAGAAGCTGAGGATTGCGCTTAGTGAAGGCGCAGCGGTGAGTAGGGAGATACAGGAGTTTTTGAGTACGGCGTTGGTTACCGTGCTGCAGGGTATGTGGTCGTTTTGCTCCATTCTTCCTCTTCAACCTGTTGTTTCATTCTTCCTCTTCAATAGGTTACGTCTTCTCCATTCAAGAATGTTTTGCTAATCTATCTCATCCCCTCTTCTAGGTTACGGAATGACTGAATCTTGCGGCATGCACGCCATCATCCCGCCTGAACTCATACGTTACGGCAGCATCGGGCTTCCCGTCCCTTCTGTGGAGATGAAGCTTCTAGACGGTCCTGACGCAGGCTATTTTGCTAATCTTGCGGCGAGGGGTTTACCTAGTGAGTCTGCCTTCTTTTCCCTTCCACTCTTGCTTTCATTCCTCTCTCTCCCTCTCTCTTTTCTCCTCAAAGAGCCCACGCTAACACTCGCCTCCTTCAGCAAGCCACCTGCAACAAGGCGAAGTCTGCATTCGTGGGCCTTCCGTCACCAAGGGGTACTACAAATGCGACGACCTCAACTCGGACCTGACCATCTTCACCGAAGACGGGTGGATGCGCACTGGCGACGTGGGGCAATGGAATAAGGATGGGTCGTTGAGTTTGATTGATTGGTGAGTAGTTTTCTTGTTTGAAATCTGGGTGGTTTGGATGGGAGGTGGACGGGTGCGGGGTAGGAGATAGAATGAGACTGGGACTAGTGCCTGTGGGCGGGTGGAGGAGCACACGGGTAGTCTGACTGTTGGCGAGGGGACGCTTGGATGCATTCATGCCTATGCGGGGAGGTGTTGCATCTCGCGTTTACATGCGCCTGAGTTGGCGAAATGCTAGCTGCGATGATACTTGTATGTAAATTCATTAACGCGAGCTGATTCCGTGGGCGCGTTCTTGACAGAATGATGCTCGAGGACTTGTTCTTAGGCAGCATCAGCGCACCGTGGAGCTCTTTGGCACCTTTTTCTTCCTCTACGTCTCTTTCTCTTATCATCTCACAATTGCGGTTTCGATTCTCCCGCACTAGTCGCTTTAAGTCACTGACTAACATTCGCCCATGCAGCCTCAAGAACGTCGTCAAGCTCCAAACCGGTGAATACTTTGCCCTTGAGCGTCTCGAATCCGTGTACAAAGCCTGCCACCTCGTCGGCAACATCTGTGTGCACGCCACATCCGATCACAAGCAGCCTTTGGCCATCATCATCCTGCACGAGTAGCATCTCCGCCATCACCTCACCTCCAACGAGCTCACCGGTGTCGACTCAAACGCTAGTCTCGCTGATCTGTGCGAGGACAAGAAAGTCCAGGCGTACGTGTTGAAGGAGTGCAATGCCATTGGGAAGAAGAATGGGTTCAAGCCGATGGAGCTCCTCTAGGCGGTGGTAATGACACCCGGTAAGTGGACACCGGAGAATAGGCTTGTCACGGCTGCGCAGAAGATTCAAAGGTCGGGGATTGCGAAGGCGTTTGAGACGAAGACTAAGGTGTGCTTTTGTTTGTATGTGATATTGTGCAATTGGAAGAGCTGATTACTTGGTTGGAATGTGTAGGAGGTGTATAAGAGTGATTAGGTGCTGCTTGTGCCTCGTTGGCGGGTCTGGACCTCTGGCTCCCTTGTTCCAAATCTTCTTAGATGGATTCTGTGCATTCTTCTTTCGTCCCCGCATCTGGAACCTCAGCCCTCATTCTCAAAACCACAAGCACTCTCAACCATAATGAACTCTTTTTCTTATCTTGTTTCTTTCCTACGTTGTGTCGTCGCGTTCATTCTTGTACATACTTCCCCTGCTTCCCTCCTACGACCATCTCTTCTTTCTCTTCAGCTACACAAAGCGCGTTTACGATGTGTTGCCCACGGCGAGAACAATACCACCCGGAAGCATAGCGGAACCCCTTCACACTTGCACATCTGACACTACACTTTCGGAATCTCTTTTCGGAACTGGCGAATACCCTCATCTTCCCGCTTTCTCACATCTTCTCATCATTTCTAGACTCGTTACTTTGTCTTGAAATGTAATACTACATTACGCTTTTATGTCTCCCATCCCATCTGGTTTGTTGTCTCTCGTAGAATAGGAATTACAGTTTTCTTTTTCTTGTCTATCACATTCTGTGCCGTCCTCATCCAAGAAGGACTCGAAAGTCTAGCAGAGGTCAAGCCCACACCCTCTCACCTGTTTCGTGTCGGCCTTCACACGCGAGATAGTGGCTGCTGGTGCGTTATTCATTCACTTCAGCGACTGAAGATGTCATAGCTACACTATATCAAGGGTGGAACCCTCATTGATTACGAGGGGTCCATCCGCTTGGTCGAAATCGCCCAGATGCTATTAGAGCATGTTGAAGATTTTAAGCCGGGTAAGTGCGCAGAACATTCTACAAAGCCGCTGTCTTACCAACTCCTCTAGTCCGTAAATTCAATAAGTTCAACGCCAACAACTTGTGGATCAACCTCAAGGATATGCTGCGTTACCCCGTTTCTTTGAGATAAACTCACTGCTGCTTTGCTAGCCCTCAAGTGCATAATGGAGACTGAGGGCATGGAGATCGAGATCATCATCAACCCGAAGATGAATGACGACGGTGACACCGTCATCCAGCTCGAGACCGCCGCTGGTGGTGCCATCAAGCATTTCAAGAATACCCCGGTATCAACGTCCCTCCGCAAACGCTTCCTTCCCCTGAACTCATGCTCCAACTTGCTCCTCATCAAGAGCGACATATACTCCTTTTAGCATGGTCAGCTCGTTATCAACGACAACCGAATGTTCGAGACCACCCTCGACATCAAGCTCGGTGACCGCTTCAAGAAGATCTCCAAGATTTTCAAGTTGGAACTCGATCATTTGACGGTGACGGGGATGTGTACTTTGGACGGAACGTAACCCTCCGAGGGGCTGTCATCGGTACGTTTCCGGCTAACCTTCGTAGAACTTTCCGCTGACCCGTTAATTATGCTGTAGTGGTGGCCAACGAGGGCCAACGGATCGACATCCTCGAGAATAGGCTGCTTTCGGGTAACTTGAACACGATTGGGCCATACTCATCTTCAACGCCCTTACCCATGACGACATGATTTCACGACTTCTAGAGTGGAATCACACACGAACACGAAAGATATCATGGACTTTTTTGTTTTTTGTTTGGACGGTCATATACATTTTACTTAGTGGCTCATTTAGTGATTTCGCTCTTTATCTTTTTGACTTACCGCCCAGACGATTTGCGCTGTTTGACCATCTACTTTCTCCTTGCTGTGGCTGACAGATCTTCTTGCCTTTAATATTTTTTTTGAGAATATGCCTAGAGAATTGAGTGCACGCCGCTATGCACTTGGAAACATATAGTATTATGTTGAGAGTTGATATTGAGTGAAAGTGAAGGTTACACTTTGAGATTAAGGGACACCAAATCAACATGCTTGTTGATGATCTAAAAATAAGATATCCGAACAAGTGCATATTATCTCAGAACTACCGAGCATTCGAAGATAGACTTGTAGTAGCTGACAGAGGATACGAATGTGAAAATGTTACAATGGTGTGGAATCATAAAATTAAACCACGACACATGCATGCTACATTGATAGGAGATGTCAGATAATAGGATTATTAGGTATCTTCAACTGGCTTTAATGTGTTACGGACAAGGTCAGGAACTAGGAACTTAAACGCGCTGGACTAGATGATGGTAAGAAACAAGAGTGTGCGTTAATTCGACGGGGTGCTACAATGTAAAATACAAGTATATATGAGAAAAGACAAGATGACGAAGGTAGCAGAAAGAAGAGTGTAAATAAGTAAACATATTTTGTAAGTATGATGAATGTGGCACAAAGAATCGGCTGAGGTGGATAGTAGTGACTGGACCGTCACATAATTGCGGTGGACATGATACCTTGTGCATATGAATGATCAAGTGAGTCCCTAGAGTAAATGCGTTTTAAATCAAATTAGAAACGCATGAACACAGATGGGACTTACCAGGATCAATACTGCTGCCGTGAAAAATCTGCTTAAATCACGATCGGCGCTGCACTCTATTTCTTATGACTAATGTACGGGTAAATAAGATCAGGGTAAGAACTCGAAGATTGGACAAATATGCAGAACATTAAAGCTGTTAATGAAGTTAGTCAATACCATCAGGAAAACCCTCCCAAGATAATGTTCCAATAATTATAAGTATTTATCTTGTGAAACAGATAATAATGTGAAATGAAAGAATTACTGTGGTTTACTAGATTTTACTATGGTAATTCTAAACAGGATTTAATCATTACAAATAATTACCTTCATTTACTAGATCATTCACAGCTTTACAAGAATGATTCTGTTGAGTGATTTAATCATAATGAAACCAAATTAATAGACATTGAAATAAGTATGAGGATCTTTGAAAGGATTAAGGTAAAATGTTGGACATTTGTCAAGGACTGTTTCACTAGTCCAGTGGGATGGTACTGATTGTGTCCACTTTGGAAGTAAATGTACACTATGCTGTATGATACTTATTGGAATAATAGATGCCAACCAATTTTCCTTTTGAAGTGGGTGTTTAATTTTGTACATCTTGAGCAGTGGGTCTGGATGGGGGGTGAATTTTGAGAACCACTCAACATATGCAAGATGTTGTGGTGGATATACTCCAGAAGGAAATAGGTGCTTGAATGAAGCTGGTGGTAAAGAGAAAATAGAGCACACTTGTGCAATCCACATTCCTAATATGAAAGACATAATAAGTTTTGAATATGAAGAGGAGCCAACAACATACCTTTAACTGGTGATCTCAGCCTATTTGATGTATCTATTTTTTCAACCTGTACCAATGCAGTATCAAATTGGCCTGGAATAATATTTCCATCATTCTTTAACTGATTTGGTGTTACATGGATAGAGTCAAGTGTTGTTTTTCCACAAGCCTCAAAGTTCCAGAACTTGATTTTATGGTAAACAGCCACAGTCTGGAAAGGTAAATGTATGTCCAATGCATGCTCTTCAATTTGTGCTGCAGTTAAGTCAGGATTGTTAAACTGAACAATAAAATGTGCAAGTGCATGAGGAAAGAACATTGCCCCATAATGCAAAGGATCAACCAATTTATCAATGTGGATGGCCCTGTGTGTTGGATGGTGTGTCATCTTGGGTCAAAGGATGCAGGCCATATCTGGTGATTCCCAATGCATTGCTGTGTGTGCAGTTAATGTGGTTGGTCCATGTTGAACTTGGTGTTTTCTCCACTCTATATAGTTTGCATGATGTAGAACTTTCTCCTGCCATTCAAGCCACTTTGTCATCTGAACAAACTCATCCTTATGATTCGTAGCTCAATATGCTTCCTTAGCAAGATCAATTTGTAGTTGTTCTGTTGTTTCTGTATTGTAGTTGTCAGTAGTCCCAAAAAGTTTGATTGCATGAACATAGTGGAGTAGAAAGTGGAGTTTGGGAATATTAAATTGATCTCAGATACCAAGAGTGACAAAGATGAACTTATTAGAATGGAAATCACTCAGAGATTGCTCAAGTGCACTCAAAGAATCATCACTATGGACTGGATACTGTGCAAGATATAGGAAGTCTAAGATTGCATGTGTTGAACATATCAGTGGTACAATTGAAATACCACCAGGAAGCTTGATATCAATGAGAAGACCTAACAGGAAGCTGCTGATATGCCTGTGTTCCTTTCCACTGACATGTGATAGAGATGTGATTCCCTTCTGAAAAATCCATATACTGTGGTTTGGTGGAAGGTGACATGCACGAGCATCAATCTCTGCTGCTGTACATGCCTGATTGTCAACTAACCAAGAAAAGAGATGTTTAACTACTCCTTGATGTAGCTGATGAAGAATATCAGGTGTAATTGACTGAAAAACATCAGCATATGGAAGATCTTCCCAGAATGGATGTTGAATAGATTTGATTTTTGCATCTCTACATATCTGAGCATAGTCCATTGAGCCAAGGTGGTCCAATGCATCAAGTACATGGCCAATGTCACAATATTCATGATTACAAGGATATATTCCAAGTTCATCATAAGGACACTCACAACAAGGACAATCACCTGTATAGGCACCTGTAACCAGAATTTGTTCTGGATAGTCACCAACATATGCAGCATAAATTGGATGGCATTGGCACTTAATACCATCACCACTTGTCATTTCTATACCATCAATACCAGCATGTTTTAGAAGTGCAAGAATCTGAGACATGCATGCATGAAATAGATTTGCAAGTGTTCAACAATGAGCTGCTTTATTCTTGATATGCAAGAGGTGTGATGTTGGTAAATATGCAAGAAGGATTTGGCCTTGGCATGATGGCTTTTGACAAATAGATTTTGGTAGATTACCAATTATGAGATACACAGGATAAGCAGACTTGTTACAGAACAGTGTGACCTGGGTTTTGTCTGATGAAATAATAAGTGGAATGATTGTTGATCCTGGTTTATCCTTCTCAAGAGCTACCTGCATGAATATGTAAATAAATAGTTATCAGGGAATATCAGATTTCATATTTATCTCACCTGTGTACTCCACCACTATTTGCCTGTGTGCATATCATGATATAACCACTTTGTTTTATCTGCATCTGAATAATGCCACTCAGGTGCAAAACATAGATATTGTGCATGCTCAGGATCTTCATATATTGCATGCACACACTCCAGAATATCTCAGGTAAATATATCAAAGGCCTCACTGGCAACATGAGCTTCTTGTCTAGTAAAAGCAGGGTGCTTGGCAGGGAGCTTAGTATCAATGATTTTATTCAGTTCTATTGAGTTCTTGAATGATAGGCCTAATGCTTCTGAAACCTGGAGATCATGGTGATATTAACCAATCAGTAATCTTAATAGTATCAAAAACTAACTTCACATACCCCTTCAATGCCAAGAAGATCTGTAATTAATGTGGATCCAGCTCCTTGTAGTTTTGCCCAGTGAGCAATTTCCCAATCAATTTTTGACGTGAAAGGAGCCCATTCATTTTCATTGTTTTCTATCTTATCTGAGTAAGCAATGTAACCAGCAGTGTCAACATTAGAATCCACTGGAATAGGTGCTCCAGCTTGGCCACCAAAGCATTCAATGTATGAAGGAGGTGTTTTTAGACAATCATGAGCCTGTAGTGTGAGGAGTAGCTTCACTATGAGTTGGAGGAGCCTCATTGGAACCATCTGAATAGTACTCCAACTTATCACTAGTATCTGCAACTGGCCAGGGAGGTTCCCACTGTATGCCACCAGAAGTTGGAATATCTTCATCATCTGATTCACTAGAATCACTTTCTTCATCAATAGAAGCTGCCATATTATTCAGATTATTCTCCTGCAACTTGATTCCATCCAGTATCATAAGAGGATCTTCATCAGGATATGGAAAGTCTTCCTCTATATAGTCAGACCCAAAGTAATCCCCCTCAAAATTCTGAATGTTGTCACTATCAGACAAATCTATAGGACTAGGGCTTCGACTCATTTGGTTTTGACTCTGTTGTCTACCACCTTTTACAGGTGCACAAGACTTCTCAGCAAGATGCTCTCCAGCTTTTTTACACTAGGGATGCTCAGTCTTGTGGAAATGTTGAACAAGGTGTCCTAGCTCTCAAAATAATTGCTTGCAGCTTGGGCAGTTGAGGTCCATGGTAAAAAGAGTTGCCTAGAATAAAGTAGTATGTCTTTTCATTGCACTGAGATGTACTACAGTATGGAGAAGATGGCAAGAAGATGGTAAATAAGCATTGAGCAGTAGGCTCTTATAGAAAGAATAAATAGCAAGTGATCAATGACAGTTGTTCTGTCTGATGTGATCTGATTACTTGCTGATTACAATCATGCACACATGATATTTCTGTACATCAACTTCTAAATTAGGAATGGCATTATAGTGATAACTGATCAGAACTAATATTAGGACTGCCAACCATCCCATTGATGGTAACAGGCCATCAATGACAGTTTAAGATGGCTATTATCTGTCCTGAAACTGTCTCATGTCTGAATATCAAAGAGGCCAAATGGATACAGGGTGGTTTTGGGATGGCCATTTGATGGTTTCAGACAGCTTTAAACCTCAAGTACATACTTGGTTATGGGTTGAACTGTCAACTCATAACTGTCAACCTGGAAGATGGGTATATGTGGCAGCCCTAAGAATAATCCAGAACATCTGTGATGATATCAATCACAATACATATTCAGTCACATTGAAGAGAAGAGAGAAAACATGAAGGCAGAGATACAATCTAGATTAGCATGTAAAGCAATGGTTGGAAGGCTCTCAGATGTATAAACTGGGTGTCCTGGAAGCGCACAGTCAGCTGTTGAAGTTGCAAGGCTGCCTAAGGATATCCTGGTTGAGGTTGAGTGCATTGCAAGGTGTGTGGAAGTCAGTTGTCTATCTTTGGAATTGATGCATTCCCCCTCAGCATGAATTAAATGATCACCTTAAAGAGAATGTAAAAATAATGGAAGAAGTCAGACATAGAATAGAATTTCAGTGAATAATACCTCAATATTCATCACCTTATTTCACTGGTTGAGACACATCCAAGGGTATATAGCAAACCACAGCAGCCACCAACCATGAGTGATATAAAGCTCCACTCATTGTAGTCTATCTGCACCCCCCACCATCTGTAGCCAAGTGCAAGGAATGGACCATGCTAGAGACATTCTGGCAGCTTTGGGAATGCACACTTGCCATCAACATCAAACAAGACAACATGCTCTTTGGCATCAGTGAGTCAGGCATCACCCTCAATTAGTGTTTCTAGACATCCAGTTCCTGTGCTTGCATCCACTTATGATTCTACATACCCACTGCTTGCACTGACAATGCTTATGCTGCTGAGTACAGCGTACATCAGTAGTTAAAACTATAAACTAAATTGAACAAGCTTGAATCAGGTGGAACATTTGTGTAGACATGCTGTAAAAATGTAATCAATATCAGAGGGTAAATTGAATTAAACATTTGAATGCACCCATAATAACCAGGCTGTAATGATGTAGTTCTTTGTCAATTGTAGACTTCCACCTTCTCTCAAATCTCCATTTTTGCTGCTTCGTCTAACTCTGCTTGGAAATTGGCCTAAATTTGCAGCACATAGGCAGCAGGTAGGTGGACAAACTGCTCTAATCCTGGTTCTTCTAGTCCAAGTTTGGGTGCTATTACTTTGTAAGTGCAGATCTGATGAATTTGAGATACCCAATGAGACCCAGTGAAAAGTTATCCTCAGGATGGACATAGGGAGCTTGTTCTGCCACTAATTTGGGAAGAGTGTCTTCACCATGTACCAGAGCAGATATGGGGACATCTGGAGGAAGTGTGATAGTTCAGATGGTCTTCCCAGTGACAGTATTGCAATATGCTTGGACAACATAATTTTGTCCTTATCACTCTTTGACAAAATAATCCTCTGCAATTTTTTTTGACCTTTGAATACAATGAAATAATCATGGACCTCCTGCAGTATTCTGTTGTGATGATATTAACCATAATATTTTTGGAAAGGTCAAATTAGACATACAGCTCTACCATGTCAATATCATTGTTGAGGGTATTGGATACATTGAGTGCATTCCCCTGTTGGTCATTTATATCTGCCACTCACTTGATGATAATCTCTGCAATTTCCAGTGAATGCTCAGCCAGATCCTGGAATTGTGCCTTTGTTCCTTGGATGGTCTTTAAGACATAGACACATAAATCAGCACATTGATATTTATAAGACAAAACAAGTCCACATACCTGTGCAATAATAACAGCAATTCCTGCAACTAGCTTGATGCATCCCATCCCTGGTATACCATCACACAGGGCTAGTGCAATTTTGGAGAGAAGAGCAGCAGCTTCCAGCCTTTCGGATGTGCACTTGCTTCCAGTGAATGTAGGAGAAGCATTTGTGCTTTTACATCTTAGTTTTTAGACACATGGCACAAGAGACCTTGCAGATAGAGGGCATAGTTTGTATGATATTGTTCATAGAGGATTGGGAAGGGAGAGGGGATATGACAAGTCTGTTGAAACAACATGTCTGCATAGCTTTAATGCTGTAGAGGTAGTTGGATTCTTGGCTGCACAGATTGAGAACTGATAAAGGCAGATAAACACCTTATGCATCTATAGAGCTATTCAAACATTCAAGACTATAGCCATGAAGAAATAGGATAGTTGTGTACTTTGGCCCTGATAGAAAGTCTGATATTTGGCTGTATGAGATCAATGATCATTTTTAGCTTTGCAAAAAGCATATACCTCAAATTTCCAGTGCATCAGCAGCTTGAGATGACATCTAAGTGATTTGAATGCATCCAGTTGGTTCAAATTCTTGAGGTTTGGAGAGCTTTCAGCCACATGTCATTGATATATGGTCAATAGAATTTTAATTCACAGGAGCAAGAAACAAGAAAAAGAACACAGAGGAACTTCATAGTTGCATCACAGGGAGGTTGAAAAGTTCACACATTGCTCCCAAGCCAGGTGTGGAAAATTCAGCACATCCATGTGCCAGGTAAAATCTTTGGATCTATCTTCCTTCATTCTCATTTTCATTCTTATTCCTCCTCCTCACCCCTTCTTCTTCCTACTTAGCACTGTCTGTGCCACTAAAGTTGCTGCATGGACCCCCAGCCTCACCTGAAATTCACACAAGGAGATTAGGTTCTCCAAATCCCTGCCACACAGGCATACTGAAAGGCATGGATGTCCTTGCCAATGCTGTTAGCATTGCTATAGGTCTGGTCAAATCTAGGTATGTATTGCAGTATTTATCACTGTAATCACTCTCAATATTGTGTTCACTGTGTTTAGAACAGATATGGAGTAACAACTGCTACAACCCCCTTTGCCCTATCACTGCTTCTTTCTCCTGTAACCAAAAATAGCACTGATTCTCCTCCCCACCCATCCTCACTCATCTCTCTCAGTTGAACCCTCCACCTGAAATCACAAATGCAGCTGTAACTGTAACTCCAAGACCTCCACCTCACAATGCCAATGAACTTTGGTGACTCCTAGCCTCTGTGCTATGAGATGCCTGGTTTTCCATGATGTAACTTGTTTTATCATCAGGTTCATCATTGTTGCCTGTCTCACATTTCTTCCCCTACTCACTCCATCTAGGCTTAGCTCCAATGCATCTCCAAACCAACCCTCCTTCCTCCATCCATTTGTTCCATCTCTGCACCTGTAAGCATCAACCTGGAATGCAACATTCCGAGCATGGGGCATGATGGCTCCATAGGCAATGTTGCCAACATTACCATGAGCAGTGCCACTGTGTTCCTCATCACATTTCTGATGTGGGTGTGTAATAGGAGGAAGGTGGCTATTGGTGAGTTACCTATCTTCTATAACTCAGTGGTCACTAATCTAACACACCTCCCCTCCAGGCCAAATTGAACTCCTCCTTTTCCTCTCCCTCTCCCTCCTCACCTTCCTGTTGCAGCTCTTAACAACTGGCTCCCTCCTAAAACAAGGCTCCCTCTCCTTCGTTGTCCTAATTGCAATTTATGCAGGGATTGTCACCATTTTGTTCTGGGCTCTGCTAGTGAACTTGCTCATAGCAATGCAGGTGGTAGAGGATGAGACTATAAGTAGAATGGTGGTGTGTACCTCTTTCATTTGTATGCCTAATGTCTGTTCTTGGTTCATTTACTAATGCCTGTTTCACTTGTAGCCATTCTCCATCTTGCATGTGCCATTTTTGGTGAGACCACCTACATCTCAATGGATGTCACCCTTGGGATCATGCCAACAATTGGAGGTGTTTCTATACCATCTTATATAAGTTGTAGCATTTCATGACAACATGTATCTATACAACTTATCAAGCATTTTTTCTTTTTTAAAAAAAAAGACTTGTATTGCTGTGCTTGCAATGGCCCACAAACCCAAGTTCACTGGTTGAGACATGTCCAAGGGTATACAGAAATGGAAACAAATGCAATTGATAAAAATCCAACATAGTAATCTTACATTCCCTCAATAACCTCTTTCAGTTTAGGTTTGTCTAGGATCTTAACTTATGTGACCTGGAGATGCATGTTAGTTAATGAATAGGTGCACTAGAAGTACGAGGGAGGCACCTGAGCAAGTTGTACATTATGTTGGTCAAGCTTCTCCTCCATTACTTGCTTGAGCACCCATAATGTCAGTATTTGTGCTTCTTTGAGAGTCATTTTCTGTAATTGATAATGTTAGTGACTTTTCAAGCAGTAAGAGAGCATAAGATAATGATGAAAATGAAAATAAAAGAGCTAGTGTTAGTACAATTTCAAGCTTGATACACAAGGTGTGAGACTTGATCATACACAGCTCAATCCCAACAGCAAAGGTCTTGCCAAGGCCATCACATCTGAACCTGAATGGTCCTGAGTTCATTTCTGGAACCATCCTTCCAAGTCAATTGAAGTCCTCTCCTGCTTCTACAATTTTATGCATTTTTGCCTGCCACATCAACCATTCTAGCCCATTATCTGTCCATACCTTCTTCCACTTTATCACTTGTTACTTTGCATATAACACACTTACAGGCCTCTCTAGTCAGCAATAATGCATCATACATGGTGTTCAGGATGAATCTCTCATGCAGATGAGCCGTTGCAGGACAGCATGAAGGTTGTTGAAAGCCAAGAAATTGAATTCAAACCCAAATGTAAGTAGTATATAATGATCATGGGATTCCTACCAGTTATAAGATACCATAGCCCATGCAGCCAAGTTGAATGCCCTAGCAAATCCAGGTGAGTACTCAGATATACTACAGAAGTTGGATAGTACGAAACACACCTAATTGACTTTGATCCAGTTTGATGAAGAAGAGTGCTCCAAAGAGTAGGTCCAGAAAGCTGAAGTCCATAGAAGTTGAGATGGATCTTCATGAAGACTGTGAGGAGCTGGAGGAGAATATGATGGTCAAGTGCAAGAGAGTTAATTCTGTAGCTGATCCCAAAGGTATGTTTTGGCACTCTTTAACAATAGATGTCAACAGTACTGATTTAGTCATCAATTTGAAGTGTCTACCATTCTCCCAAAGCCCATTGCCAAGAAATCAAGAACATTGATGGTGTCAACATTGGTAGCCAAACCAAGTGAGAGTGCCATGCTGTTAGAAATATACAAGAAATTGACATATACATACCACATTTTAGCTATGTGATGTTATCAAGCACCCAAGATCAATGTTGATGACCCAGATTGTAATGAGCCTAAGGAGCATTCAGAAGGTTTATTTTCCATATCACTCTTTGCATCTGCATATTCTGATGTTCTTATCCAGACCCCAACACAGTTCCTGGCAGGTACCAGCACCAGAAACTGATCATTGAAAGTGACAAGATTGAGGCAGATGTTCCTGATGAAGTAGTGACAGAAGATGAGGATGAGCAAGCAACAGAAGAAGAGGATGAGGTTGCTGAGGAGAAAACTCATGATGTAGATCCTTTTGATCTTTTCAATGAAGTGAGTTCACCATTCATGCTACATTCATAATCAAGTAATGATGATAATATATTATATCCATAGGCTATATCTTGGAATCACTATGATGAGCACATCAATTCTAACAAGCACATCAATTCTGATGAGGAATTGATGCCTGCTGAACAGTCAAGGTCCTATGCTTTGTCATGTGCTTGTGCTACCCCTCCTATAGCCCATGATGTAGGCTCCACACTTGCCTCCCAATTTGTGAACAATGATGAGGCTTCTGAATCTTTTGATGACCTTCCACAGCTCCCACCAGTAGGTTCACCCAGGAGAAAGAAGATGGTATGAATATGCTCATTTCCTTTTGTCCAATTCCTTACTAAAAGTCTTTATTTGCTTTTCTATAGCATAAGATGTCACAAATTAGAAAGAAGCTTCAGCAAGAAGTATGTCTTGAACCTCCATTTTACACTTTTACTGACATTTACATGTACAAGATGTGTGTTATCACAGAGAAACCTCTTGGCAAAGAGGTTACAAAACTGCTTAAGCAAACAGCAGCACTTCCTCTGTTGACGTGGAATGAGCACTCAAATATTATAATCAATGTGTGCTCAAAAACACCTCTGATTAACTTGAGGGAACAGACCCTCAGGATACATTCAGTTCTGAAGAAAAGCTTCAAGTTAGGCGTATTATATCTTGCCTTTGGCATCCCTTCTGCTGATGACAAGCAACTTACTCCTGAAGAAGTTTTAGAGCTGCCTACTCCCTTATCATCTGATGGGCTTGATCAGCTTGCACTCCGTTGTCATACGTTCAAAATGTTTTGAACAAAGACATTATTCTGTCTCCATAGGAATTGTGTGAGAACTTGGGACAAATGCATACATCCAAATCATGTGACAGATAAGATTAGATTATGTCCTGATCT